>JARVZY010005970.1:0-27822 GCA_030686995.1 Artemisia argyi
AAACCGAAGATCTCCATAACCCTGAATAGCTGCTACATGATCATTTCCAAAGCGTACAGTTCCCATGAATTTCCAGATGAAATTGATTAGTAGCTTTAAATTCCCGGTCATGTGCTTGGAGAAACCCGAGTCGATGATCCAAAGACATATTTCGATAACTTGCGAAGAACAGAAGAGTTTGTATTTGGAAACCTTTTTGAATTTGGTTCCATTTGGTTAGAGGTAAAATCTGAATCACATTCAAAGAAGGTATCTGCTTGTCCATTTTGAATAACTTTCAATTTGCCATCCTGTAGAATGAGTTCTATACCCGTTGGTTTCCACATACAATGCTTAAGGTAGTTCCTAGGCATTTGACTAATAGTATTAGATCTAAAGCGTGCAACTAAGCTTTCTAAAGATCTAGATCTAGCAGTAGGTCTTTTTGGAACATTCTTCTGTGCAGGCGTAACATTCACATTCTTAGAAACACATTCATCATGAACATCATTGATTAAACATTTCTTGCATATTAAACAAACAGAGTCATTACATGCATTAGAACCAGTACTTTCGACATTACATTCAGATGAATCATGTTTCTTATTACAAAGCAATAAATTCCTAGGGTGTTCTTCTACTTCTTCAACTTTATTCTTGCTACTACTCTTAGAGGCAGACGAGACTCTATTGTTCCTTGTATTGCTCCTAGGTTTTAGTCTGCTGCTCCTAGAGGTGCTTTCTAATCCTGTAGAAGGTAAGGCACACGCATTAGGATTTATATTGTTGTCCTTTTTAGCATTACTAGAATCTTTAGAATTATCCTTATTGCACGCATTTGTCTTAGATGTGGAGGCAGACGCATTAGTGGGACTAATCCTAAAAAGGCCAGGTGCTATCACTTTTGGAGTTTTGACAATCGCTTTTCCTTTATCAACAATCTTAACATTAACACTTTGCTTGGGCAAGGGTGTTGGAGTAACTGGTTTTGTAAAATCCTTTTGCACATCGACTTTTGGAGCAAACCTTGAAATAGACATTTTTGGTTTTGTAACCGTGTTTGAAACATTTGGTTTCTCCGAAGTCGATGGTTTTGCAAACTTAGTTTCCTCACCCTTCCCTTTTTGACATTCAAGTTGAGCCCTCAAAAGATCATTTTTCTCTTTCATGTTCTTGCAGGCACGCTCATATGACAGTTTGTCATACTTGCATTCTTCATTTTTTCGATCAAGTTGTTTAAAACATGACACATTTTCTTTTTCAAACTTTATAAGAGCATTTTCATATTTTGAAACAATTGTGGAGGTCTCAACTCTCAGTAGTTCATCGTCTAAAATAGAATATGTTTGTAAAATGATGTACATAATATCAGTGGTCATAACAGCTTCGAAGAGAGAGTCATTTAACCTTTCCAAAACATTCATGTTTTCACAAGTTTCATTAGATTTGTTTACCAGGGATTTGTGGTCCTTGACAAAGTCGGCTGTTTCTTTTAAGAAAGCGTTTTCAAAGTGGATTACCCTCGCACTGATGTTATTCAGAGGGATAGTAATTTCGTTTTCAAAAACCTTTTTTTGTTCGATATGAAAACTAGAATGCCGGTTGTTAATATTGATTGTAGTTTTAGATGCAACAATATTTTGAAGTTCTTGAATTCTCTTTTTAACGTCATCAAGAATGTCTCTAGCCTCACTTGTATTAAAAGTGTTGTTAGAAGACATTTGTTCCATTTTTGAAAGAGATTTGGAAACAACTACCGGTGTAGAAACTTCTGGGCTTTTGGAAACAGGTTTGGAAAGCTCATATGCTTGTTTTTGTGGAACAAAAGTAATGCCCGAAAGTTTGTTCAATTTGTTGTAATCAATTGGTTTCAAATCAGGATTCTTTTGTTTCATTTTATTGATGCTCTCTTCGACCAATTCAATCGTTTCCACAGAATCACGAACAATAGGAGGATCATGCTTAGTAAACAAAACATTTCCATTAAACAAACAATTTTTTGCTTGCTGAGCTTTCTTGAGATTACAAGGAGGTTTGTTCCCTAGAGCCATTTTATGTTTTGTGTGGTAAATCGGATTAGTTTGATTAGCAATCATATTCATTGTTTGACTTGACTGACCCTTTTTAACCACCAATTCTTCTAGTTTAGCAATCTTGTGTTCTGACTCTATGATTTCATCCAAAAGTTTATCTTCTTTCTTTGCAAATTCCTTTTTTAACTCATCCCTTTCTTTTTCAAGATTGGAATAAGCTGATTTTTGTTTAGAAATTTGGTTTTGTAAATCAGAAATTTCCGCGTTTAAAGCTTTTATCTTCTTGAAAGAATTAACATCAAGTGTATCAAACTTGAGTTGCAGAAGTTTTTCCCTTGAAACGGAATTTTGATAACCAGTTTCTAATTCAAACAATCTTTTGTTATGAAATTCAAAATCTTTAACGTTTTCCTTGTAACTCTCAAGCTCAGCGGTCAATTTGACATTCGCGGCCTTAACATCGCGATTGACCTTTTTCACTTCTCGATCTCAATACCACAGTTATTTAATAATGATTCAAATAAAGCACGTGTTTCCTCATCATTTTCAGCATGCTGTGAACCGAAGCCTCCATTATGATTCACATCTGGAGTTGCTGAAGGAGTATTGCTACTACTTGGCGTGTCCAGGTATGTATCATAAGTGGGTGCTAGCTTCTCAGAATGTTGTTCCTCATGAGGAGACATATCAAATATATCATTATTGTGACATGTGTTGAAGTTTGATACCTCAGAGACTGCATTGATGTCATAAACAAGAAGTGTGTCAGAATCCGTGTCATACTTAGCTTCCTGAAGATTCGCCATGAATATGCAGTTCGCATCGATATCCTCTCTATCTTCCATGTCATCCATAAGAGCCATAAAATAATTTTCCTCTCCGTTCAACTGAAATCCTGCCTCATTCTTTTGTGCCAACAGCACTGCTTTCTGCAAGTACGCTAGATCTTTCTTGTTCGGCTTAGTAGGACAGTTCCTTGCCATATGACCTACACCCTGACAGTTGAAACACTTTACTGGATTACCCTGATTCACATTTCCCAAATTCCCAACTACTGTAGCTACAACATTTCTATTCTGATTACCCATTGCTTGATTACCAACATTCTGACCCCTCTGATTTCCAACAAACTGACCCATCTGATTCCCTGCATATTGACCATACTGATTCCCTGCAAACTGACTTGCATTCTGATTTCCTGCATACTGATCTGCATTATGCATATTCTGATATCCATTCGGATTCCCATAAACTCCAACCATTTGGCCTCCATTGCCCATATTGAAACTCGGCTGAGCAATATGCTTGTTGCGAGTGTTCGATGAAATCCTTTGGTTGTTGTTTGTTGGTGTAGAATATCATCCTTGGAATGTCTTTGTCAGAAAAGCAAACGCTTGTGTCAATGCTGCATTAACTTCATCATTGTCAGTGAATTTCGGTTCTTGGAATTGTGGGTATTGCTGTTGTGGAATAACTTGTTGTTGTTTTGGGTAGAATTGTTGTTGGTAGACCGGTGTTGGTTGTTGAATGCATGATGGTTGCATGTAGTTGTGAATGGAAGATGATGATGGTTGTTGAGTGTTCACTGGTAATGGTGTTGGTGTATTAGCAATTAATGCGAGAGGATCATGATTCTTTGCCAATCTTTCTTTCGTAACTTCATTAGCCTCAGCTTGGTTTTGCTTCAGAAAGTCATAGAGTTGATCATATTTCACCTTATGTAAGTCCTTTGTCTGATTAACAATTGTAACATAACGACCCCATTCTTCTGGAAGGTTATTGACGAATTTGATGTTTGTTGCAATTGTTCGAGGTGTCAACTTGTTTCTGATTAACTCATTCATCAGAGTGCAAAACCTTGTGTAGTATGATTCAATCTGTTCACCTTTAGTGGATGTAAAGTTCTCCCATTCAGTAAGAAGTTTGTTCTCAACGTCTTGTTGTCCAATTTCTGTACCATGACATATTCTTCTAACACGTTCCCACATAGCATAAGTAGTTTCACAGCTGTCGACCGCAGCAAAGATCTCCCGAGGTAATCCAAGTTGGATTAAATGCATTGCCATATCATCAGCTTTGATCTGCGTCTTGTCTTCATCTGTGTAATCTGCTTCTGTTTGTATACGCACGAATGGTTGAGTTGGAGGTGTTGTATTTGGATTGCCTTCAATTTGAACTTGTCTTTTGCTGAAATGGACCTTTTTCTATGGATTTGATCATAAGGTTACCGTTAGTCTTTGTTTTGATGTAACGAAGCATGCGGCTTGTCCATGGGAGATATTCACCTTTTTCAAGCATTGGAGGTCGGTTTTACGCACCGGCTGCATGAATGTCTTGCTGAGTTGCCATTAATGAAGTATAGATGGATAAAGTTGATTCTTGGATCGTTCCAACGAAATAGGAGTTGTGTTTCGAGTAATTTGATGCAAGTTTTTGTTGTGAAAATTTGACCTAAAACTTTAAAACCTCAATAACTTCTTCTCGGAGCGTTTTTGGGTCTCGAAACTTTGCCTGAATCGATAAGGTCGTTTTGACAGCTGATTCGTCGAAAACGGAGTTACGGTTCAAAAGTTATGGCCGTTTGAAGTTTGATCGTCAAAAACCTCACTTTTGTCAAAAATCTCGAAACTTTGCTGTGTTCTCGAAACTCTTAGGTGTTCTCGAAACCCTGTAAGATTGCGAAACTTAGGTGATTTCGAAAGTCTTGTGATTGCGAAACTTTTGTCAGATTGCGAGACTTTGGTGAATTCGAAACTAATTAAGTTTGCGAAACTTTGGAGATTTCGAAACTCGTGTTTTCGAAAATAGTCAGGACTGTGTTCTCGAAAAATATCAATTTTTCGAAAATGCAAGTACACACAGAAATTTCGAGATTATCCAAAATCGAAATTTAACCAAAAGTCGAAGTAATTTCTTTCTTATACAAGAGAGAAAATACCGAGTATCCAACTGTGATCACGAAAGAAACCGTTTCTTGTGTTCTCGAAAAACAGTCAAAAGTGATTTCGAAAATTGGAGAGGTGATTTAGAAACTGTGTCAAAATTTGATTATGCTTAAAGCTCACACAAATGAAGTTTGTAATCCAAGATACTTGTACTTCTAGTAATAAAAACACCAAAACTTGAATAAAGTTGCAAACTTGACGATTTTAATGAAACTTTTTCGTGTTCTAGAAAACAAGTACAAAAACCAATATCGAATTTTTTAAGCTAGAAAATCTCAAAAAGATTGAAACTTTCTTGTTAGAGAAGGTTGATAACACTAGTTTGTAATCAAAAAAGTGTTAAAAGCCAAGAAAACAAGAAAAGTAAGAATTTTTATGAAGATAACGTGATATAAAGCTTAAAAACACGAAACAAACAAACTCTCAACCCTCCTAGATCATTGTAAGGCGATTGATACCACTTGTAGGACCGATAATATGTATGATTCATGTGGTTCGGGAGGTCGAGGTTGATCAAAGTATATGTAATCCATGACTAGTTTTAGAGAGAGAAAGTAGAGAGAGGGAGAGGTGAACAAAGATAAGATTTTATTAAGCAAAATGGTTACACACTCACACTCTTCAAGTGTAGTCTTGAGGGGTATTTATAGGGAAAACATAAGACAACTATTAAAATATTACATTAGTAGTCCCTGCGTTATACGCATACTAGTTGTCTACTCCAATTCACGTAAATATCGCTCAGCTTCATTTCTAACATTTTGATATGGTCGTCAGTAGTAATGACCTAACAGTCATCATTACCGGGGTGTTGGTTCTCTTAATACTTACTATCACATTTGAGGTTTTCCATACGTGTAATTTATGACATTATGCGTGTGTATATTTAACATTTACGCATGCATAAATATGCTGAAATAATGTTTTTTTATTTTGTTTACAAATTGTTAATAAAATACATCTGTTACTAGTAATACTTTATTTTGTTTACAAGTATACGGTAAAAAAAACCATTGAAAAGTCAAATATGGACTTATATTTTGAGATGGAGGGAGTAAAACTTTACATATACTTTGTCCATATTATATGAAATGGCACATATTTCTCATCCGCTTCAACTACACATATTATTCTCCTATTTAAACACCCTCTTGCATCCATCCTAGAACCAAACTACTTTCTTTAATGCAAATGAAAACATTTGAGATAATTAAGGAAAATATATTGTAAAACATGTAATAAAAAAATGGTTGCAAATGGTGTTAAGTCTGCTTTTGATTATATTTATCTTTACCAAAAGATACTTTTCTATTACTTCAGGTATAATTTTATTTTTTTTACTAGTAATTAACTTATCTACTCCGTAGTATTTTCTGATTTGTTTCTAATGAAGGCGTGATCGGAGTAAAATTTGATCCTACAGACGTCGAGTTATTGGAAAAGTATTCCCAACAAAACAGAACCAGAAGCAAATCCCACAATCTCCCAGAACCTTGTCTCCTCCAAACTACCCCAACACCTGCTCTAGCCACCCCATTGCTCCCTCAAAATCTCCATGAGATATTTTACCTCCAACCTGGCAATCCACAACTCTCTTTTGGCGCCAAAACCAATCAAAGGCTGAGATGATTCCATGGCTCACCAATGGCTGGGATTTACTCCAAAGAAGCACATAATAGTATCCAAGCCATTTTCTCTCACAGAACAAGCACAAGAGGAACAGGAACCCTAATTTGCTCTTTAGTAATATTGTTAATAATATTGTTAATATAACCGTAAATTTTTACATGTAAATAAGCTTAATATCACGGTTGGTTTTACAATATCACCGTTTCATAAAAATCTTTATAATTAAAAAAATGAAAGAAGTCTGAAGGTTATCAGTCCCTCCCTCGAGCCCGAAGTCACATCTACAAACACCAATCAAAACAGCAAATGGGTTTTCACTTTTCAGTGTGTTTATTATATTAAAGGGAGACCTGATACATTTGAATCTTATATATATTATATAAAGCTTAAGTAGCCTTATAAAAGTAAAGGGGTCATAATAAATGTCCCAAGAATTAAAAGTGAAATGTGGAGGCTTCATGTGTTAGTACATTAATTTAATAGTCATGCATAAGTGTAAGTACATAAGATTAGTGATTCAAGTAATTGAAAAAATTTGTACTGTACAAGGTAGTGTAAGCAACATCAAAAGTATATCAATTACACAATATTGGGTGACTTCATTTAATGTGCAAGAGGATTTGTGCACAAATTATAGTACGGTACAAGGTAGTTTCAGCAACATGAAAAGTATATCTTCTATACTATCTAAAGATTGGATTGCTTAATTTAATGCGCAAGAGGCATTGTGCACAAAAGTTTGTACGGTACAATATGTTTTGCATAAGGAATCGTGCACAAAAGTTTGTACGGTACAACATGTTTCAAGCCATCTCTAAACCTCAAAGAATACAAACAAAAAATGCCATGAATGCATAAATTAAACACACCAATTAGTGGTTAGTCTTTTTACCTTCCCGTCTATGAGTTACAAATATTTTATCAACTATATAACGTGTCAAAAATAACATACAACAGACCACAACTTTCTCCACACCACGTGCACATTGGGCTACAACATATTATGGTGGTAAAGTAAGCATCATATCGTCTTACTTATTTAGCATATTGATTTATGTTATTTTATGTAAATTTCATGTGTGTTTTGTGTGTGTAAGAATGTAGGACATAAAGATGGTGCTTAAGAGGTTTGGTAGTAACATCATCTTCTCTAATGGTTTAAGAGATCCTACACATCGTTGTCTTATCAATTAAGTGGAACATGCACGGATATTTTTACTTTGATCGAAAATGCAATATATTGATTAACTGTATTGAAGTTACTAATGATCAACTATATCTAATTGTTTTTTTTAGCGCGTCAAGAAGCATTAAAGAAAGAGATCGAGAAGTCACAAAATTGTATCAAGAACAAAACATGCAAAAGACCAATGAACAACAACAACAAGAACAACAACAACAACAACAACAACAACAACAACAACGAGAACAATGCCACGGCCACCGGTGGCATGAATACTTAGCATTCATATTAATAGTACGTTACAAATTAAACATGCAATATTTTACTTCATGTAATACCGTTAAACGGGCTAATACTATTGATTCGTTAGAAAGTAAGTTTATTTGACGAGCATTCAATTTTTAGTCTATAATTATCACTACACTTTGTTCGTGCATTTCAATATTTTTGCTCTTAATGTAATTTTTTGTCTTGCTGTGTGTTAATGTCACTTTCTTAATTAAATGTCTTGGAATATTGCGTGACTTTGATATTTGGTATGACGGTGTAAATTATATATTTTCTAAATCGAAAAAGTATATAAAGGAGACGAAAATTGTATTTCAAATGTTATCCTACACCTATCACGAGGTAAGCATTATTCATTTGAGTTTGATATCATGTGATTCTTGTCGTCATACTGTAAATACTTAGAGTGAGTTACTAATGAATGCTCCAAATTTGATATTATAGTTTATGGAAAAATGTTGTAATAATGCATTAATTAAAAAATTATTTATGTAACTTACTCATATTAAAAGATTACATATGAAAAGCCTCATTTAAATATAACATTTTACAAAAAACCTCTTCACATTAAACAAAGAGATCGAGAAGTCACGAAAATTGTATCAAGAACAAAACATACAAAATGCTAATGAACAACAACAAGAAGAACAACAACAAGAACAATTCCATGGCTATCGGTGTCAATATAGATAAACACTTAGCATTCATATTAATAGTACGTTACAAATTAAACATGCAATATTTTACTATACGAACTATAATTTATTATACGAATTAGAATTTATACTATTGAATATACTAATTACTTTAATGTTTTATGTTTTTATAGTTTTGTTAAAAAGGAAATTTGTTTTATAGTTCACTTTTAATAATGTAATTTATTTGAACAACAAAATCTGTCTTTCACAAAAAATGAGAGTTTTAAACATGAACTGAAAATTAGTCCCGAACATTATGAAAAAAACAATTAGATCCAACCTGTGTGCATCGAATGGGTCCTGAGGCAGTCCAAACCTATGTGCATCGCATGGGGATGAATATAAAAGGTCTCGAACATTAATGTCATCGCTTCATATTTAAAATAATTTATCTAACTTATACATATTAAAATATTACATGTGAAGAGACTCTTTTCAATGTAATATCTTGAAAAAAATCTCTTCACATATACTCTTTTAATGTCAATAAACTATTTTAGCTTTGGATGACCCTTATGTTCTTGACAGTGCTGATGTAGCTTGAATTGTGGCCTTTTTCAGCCGTGATATTTCTGACTGAGGTGGCAGGGACTATGGCTTTTGAACCTGCGGCTGCGAATACGTTAAACTGAAACACTTCAATGCACATGCCTGAAGTCAACATAGGTCCTGTTTAACGAAAAACAATCATTTATTTAGTAACACAAGTAAGGGGAACTTTCACTTTAGATGCATGAGATAAAATCAAAGATATAGTGTAACGAGCATGTCTATAAAGAGGTAAACTAATCTGCACATCTTGCAACCAACTTGATTTACAGTCTGACTATGTGTTTATCACGAAAATCTATCACTCTATTATCCTATTTTTTATCAAATAAAGGCTATTGCAGCCAGAAAGAGAGGTTAGCATGTAGTTACAGCTTATAAGGCGGTTTGCAGTACTAGAAAGAAGTCATAATAGGATATACACTTGGAGAAAGCGTGAGTAGACCACCATGGTTACAACTTACAATGCCAAAAATGTTCTTGAATTTTGGGGAAACATATTAAATGAGCTAATATAAACAGATTTTTCTCCTAAATTTAATAGGTAAACAAAATACCACAAAGCATAAAGATGAGATAGTACATACCGCAACCTCAAAATTGTGTTGAAATTTAAAAGATAGACATTTCATGTGTAGGAAATCCAATCATGCCTTACACTCCCAAGTAACTTCATTCTTCTAGCGTTAACTAGAACAGGAGTTCTTTTGCGTGTGCATAAGTTTGTATTATAATCTATACAAAGCCTGTTAGTGGTCATTCACATTTTGCTGATATTTCTCGGTAATTCATATCTCCGTTAATGATGTACTATCTTATGCTTGCATGCTCATATGTCTCAAGTTAGCTTATCGCCTACTTGTGAGCTTATATGGAAGCAAAAAAGTACTAATATGTTTGAGTAAGTAGGCCTGCTAGTTCCGTATTGCTTTAAGTAACATAAAGACCCACTAATTAGACTCCTTATGTTCTTACTCTCGTGATAAGTTGATTATAGATACATTAAAGACATACAACTAGAAATAGAAATTTTGATCCCTCCAAAAGCTATTTTAAATGGAAGTCACAATTACATCTCTTATAAGACATCTCTACAAACACATAGCACCTGGTAGGATGAGACTAGTCGATACGCTCTAAATGAGATGAAGTGGATCGGGTTAATATCAACTATTATCAAATCTCAATTTCAATTGGTTTAATGTAACTGTGGGCCCAATGTTTTTACGGCCCAATGGTTTCATAATACGGAGTACTAACCTTTTACAAAATCGTTATAATTAGACTTTTTCTATGGGATTTAAAACAATGAATCAAACGATGTTAAGGTTAACTTTAAACATCCGCGTAAGTTCATATACTAACTTTAAATTCTTACTGAATCAAAAATTGTATGTCTATGCGTTTTATATGTATTATTTACTCCTTCAAAAAGTGTTTCATATAAGCGTATATTAGGTTAGCGATTCCAGGAGAAGCATTACGATAGGCTTGTGATTAAAAAAATGTTTCATATATGCCTAGATTAGGTTGGACTTTTTATGCAGTATGTGTTATAAAATGATGCATTACGGATTTGTGTGCAACGTACTTTTTATTTTAATTGTTTTGAATAGGTTTTAAATATTCTTTTATAATTATTTTAATTATGATGCAGTAGAGTTAGTGAATTGATGCAGTAAAAGTTATTTTGAAAAAATATTATTTCAAATGATTAGGTTATATCAATGCTTGATACAGTAGTTCTAATGAAGTGATGCAATAGATTTTAATATGAGACTAATAATGAATCATCAAATAGATTTGATGATGCAGAAGTTTTAATTAATGTTTGAGCGTTTTGGGTAATGTATTATAGATTGAACTGAGATGTAGACTTTCTATTACTTGCTAACTAGTCTGATTTATGGTATTTACTTTGAGTAGGTTCAAGCAAGAAGATGGAGGAAAAAACAATCAATACAACCGACCGGATTTCGATGCTTTCGGACTTTATTATTCACCACATAATGTCATATCTCGTTAGGGATACAGAATCGCTTATTCGAATGAGTATTTTGTCTAAGCAATGGTTTGCTTTAACTGCTTCTTTCCCCCTTTTATGTTTCAATCAAGGGGCGTGGTCTAACTTCTTTTTACAAGACATGGATACGTTTTATAGATATCTTGAATATGCTGTTTCTAGATTCTGCGACCAAAACATCAGTGCACACACTCTCGACATCTATGCAGAATATTTATATCATCAAAAAATAGATATTTTTGGACGTTGTCTTGAGTCACTTATCAAAAAAGGATTGAAAGTGTTGGTGATTAGAATAGTATCTTTGGATACGAATCTTCCAATGTTTCGTTTGCCAGACACACTCTTATCTGCGACTTTGTTAACATCTTTAACGTTGATTAAGTGTGAGTTGCCTTCGTCCTTGATGGATGTTGATGTAAAGTTTAAGTCATTGAGACTGTTTTCACTTACAAAACTCCCAATAGATGAAGGTGTGATCGAGTATCTGACCAAAGGTTGCCCACTTCTTGAAGAAATTTATCTCGGATTTTGCTATGGCTTCACTGCATTTCGTGTTTATAGGCATCATAATCTTCAAAAAGTTACGATTTACTCGAACATTGGACTTCAGAGAATAGATGTTGATGCTCCAAATCTAAGTTATTTTTCTTTAGGGAATCATACAGATAAAAAATATGTATGTTTATTGGTTCATGCAAAAAGCTAACAACATTTTGTTATGGAGGTTTTCCATTAAAAAGACCCAGCGACTTCTTATCTAACTTTGCATTCCTCGAGAATGTGTTTTTAAATCTTTCATCTCCTATCAACAACCTGAAGTTCTCCCATCATTTCATGAAGAGATTAGAACTACAATCGGTCTGTGATTTGGAAGAAATTTATTTAAATGCACCAAACTTAATTATGTTCATGTATCATGACAAAACGTTAAGAAATAATCAGCTGGTAGCTATGTCAAGGAAACATCCATCTCTGGGGAAAGGATATATGAAATGTCTCACAATGAAGTATTTTGATATTATTTCTTTCCGGAAGCTGAGACGATTTCTGGAAAGAAATGGCATTTTCAAAGTTTTAGAGGTGGTTATTAGTTGAGTATCTTTCATATTCATTTATTTACTCATTTATTATATGTATTTACTTGATTCCAAACAATGATATAAAATAATTCATGACAGAGACTCATTGATGTTGAGGAGTTCAAGTTGATCCAGTCGAAACCTTATAATATCGAACATGCAGAGCTGAGACACCTGAGTTTAATAGGGGAATCATCGATTTACGTAGCTCTTGTGGATGTTGTGCTTTGGTGCTGTCGGCCTCGATCTTTAACTTTAGAACTGGAATTGTGTACATACACAAGTCATATTGCAAAGGTAAGATTTATTATGTGTTTACGTTAGAGAAACTTTAATACTAGTAATACATTAGTTTATGTATTATTTCATTTCCATTGCAAAAATCAAGTATTGTGCTTAATCTTTTCTCTCCAGTGTACATGTCAGAAACTAATTCAACAAGAATATGAGGGGCAAACTTATATTAAGTTTGTGCTGAGTACCTTTTCCGAAGACGAACAATACAGTCAATACTTCAGCGACTTGAGTTCATTGTTAAAAGCGCTACACCTTCTTAGAACAAGATGCGAAATCACCTTTATAAAGGAAGAAGGTACTCTATTTATCCTTGTCCTATTTGTTATCTAATACCATTTGCATGTGATTAAGTTTAACACATTCTTGTTCGTTTTTTCCATTATCCAAACAGATCTCCAGGAAGGAAGCAGGATAGTGAAGAATGCAAATCGCGTGATCTTGTGATCACTTGGATTAAAGGAATGTTTCTTGTGATGACATAAAATCCGATCAGTTGGGCCACTGGTGTTAACATAAGTATTTTAAAAAAGTATTTTCGAAAATGTATTAAGTGATGTGAAAGTTTGGTTCAGATACAGTTGTGCGTTGATACTTTTATGGCTCATGGGAATTATTTCCAAGTGCAAGTAATTATAGTGGATCAGTTTGTGTGATATGTTATTTGTAATAGTGGTTGGTAAGTTTAGTTTTGCTTGTTTTATGGGTCTCATCCTCTATTAATTACGGAGTATAACTTGTTTAATGGAGGTGAGATGCCGTGTATTGTATCTTTGTCTTCTTTTGGGTCTTCAATATAATGTTGCCTTTCAAAAAAAAAATCCGATCAATTATGTATCTTGTGATGACATAAAATGTCTTTAATTTTTTTTTTATTTTTTTTCTTGTTTAACTTTGGACTATGGAAACATTGAGAAGGTTTTTATTTTGAAAAGATTGAGAAATCATTGTATGAACAAAGTGATTCATGTTTTTGATTTGATTTGATTCACAAGTAAACACATGATAGTATAAAACAAGAGTTTTATTCATACAACGTTGGTTGATTTACAAAATCGAAACCTATTACAAGATTCTTCAAAATTTACTAACTGATACTTTCAGTTTAGTAATTACAACGTTTTTACTATCGCTAGTTATTACATGAATTCCACAGAGTTTACTAACTGAGTCTATTCAGTTTGTATTACAAAAGATAACTAGTATCATCACACTAGTCTATTGCGGGTTAGAAGGTCCGAGCAGCTTTGATTGATCGGCAACTTATTGGTTTAGTGTGTCATAGGGGTACGACTCGATGAAGTTTGAGAGGCTATAGTTTCCATGCTGACTTTCTTGTTGAATCAATGATGGTCGTTATACGATCTATAATGAGTGATCCAACTCATCACATGTAGGGATATAAAAGGGAAGTGATAGTTGTGGTGATAATGACGCTAGTACATATTCATACTCATCATCCTCCTCGGAGTCTGCCTCAACCCAATTTTGTTCAAAATAATTAGAAGTATTTGACGCAAAATTAGTTGGCATTGGTTCGTCCTCTTCTTCGTTGGTTAAATCTTCGAAAGGTTCTTCTTCGTCATCAGAAGCGAAGGCATTTATGAAGTCAAATCCAAACTCGGGTGAGGGTGGTAAGACTTGGAAGTTATTAGGTAGAGTGGGAACATAGTCGGGAGAAGTGGGTACGCACATGATTTCTATGAGAAGAATTACAATGTTAAAATAATTCTAACGTTTATGGGGAGTGCTCAAAATATGACAAGCATGTATATATCAATATACTAATATGTTCATGTAGTATAAAATGCTTACGGGGAAATGCTCAATTATGCTAAGGGTACATATATCCATATGCTAACATGTTTGTGTAGTATAAAATGCTTAATAAGTCCATAACCGTCTGGAGGATGGAAGACATGGAGAGCGGAAGGCTATAAAATGTTTTTGCTTGTACGCGTGGTTATAGTTTAGGTCTCAATTAGAACCGTTTCTCTGTAACCATGGCTCTGGAACCAATCTGTAACACCCCCAATTCATGGTGCAGCGGAATTCAAACTGGGTGTTACTCGACGGCACAATAGTCACAATAATAGAAAACGAACTTTAATTGAGTCATTTTAAAAGATTTATCATTCAAATTATATAAATATCGGAGATTACAAAATGAGGTCCCAGATGGTTCCATGTTTACAAATTACATTAGATGAGTTTTCGAATGATAATAAAATTTATAGCCCTCTTGAACATCCGTGCCCTTCCGTGCCATCCTTGATCATCATGAACCTGAAATACATGCTTAAGAGGTCAACACAGAGGTTGAGTGATATTCATAGAGTTTGTTTAATGTTTGAACACAATATGTTGGTAGTGTGAGCTATAGACTCACACCAATGGTTGGAAAACAAAACAGTGATTATCATTCACTAAGCTTATGACACCAAAACGTTAACGTGTACCAATATCAATCGGCAGAGTTATCCCAGTAGGTACTTTGCCGTCATACCCATGTTTCAAATATTAATGCATTTTTTTGAACTTAGTCAACAATATTCGCAATATTCGTCAATCCCAATAGGCCTATTCACAATATTCGAGCTCACTATTACTAGTGATTAAATGGTTCATAATAAGGGATCTTGAATTGGCAAGGATGTTACTCAGTATTAATAAAACAATCATATAGCATATAATTTGAAAGCATTGTGTTCGGTTAAAATAGCATGTATTCCCCCCAAGGGTTTGTAAGACAATTAAGTAATGGAAAGTGAGGCTATGAACTCACCTTAAGTTATGTAGCAAGTAGTGAATATGATGGTCGAATCGCGAAGGTTTCTACGAGCAACCTATAATAGGATGTTGCGACTTGGGATTGGAGTAAAGAATATGAAGAATTGCCTATATATGTCTTGCATTTAGTCCATGATGTAGTACTTAGTATAGTGTAAGTCTTTGAATAAAATGGTTTATGAAACATATATAGTTTGTATATCGCTTACTACCGTTCGGGCCGAAATAATTCAGAAGTCATGTAGTAAACGTTCGAGGAGCCAGGACACTTTAATTCGTAAATCCACAACTCATCTCGACGGTTTACCCATATGAACTCCTCACATGAAGCTCCCTACTATTGTAGTGTTTGATAAAAATATATAAGTTTTTGATCCGAAAAGTTACATGTCCAAATACTTGAGTAAAATTAGGAAAGTTTACTTTTAAACGAAGATTGTTATTACAATGAGTTCATTGAGTTTAGTGTGAGTATCTCTTGTAAAGTATCATGGTTGTTTTGATGGAGTAGATCCAAATTGGATGTTTATGTTACCACTAACTCTTTAGTTTATGTTTTCGTCTTGGTAAGTTATTTGGTCATTAGTCGTAGCTTTGTCGTGACCTTGGTCATAGTTACCATGGTCTTGAGACTCAACCTTGGCCTTAGCCATGGTTGTGGTCTTGGCTTTAGGTCATTAGACCTCTTGGTTACAACTAACCATAACTATTATATAGTCACTTGGGTATTTCAAATTGGCTGTTAAGAAATCGAAGAAAATATCATTCATTATTGGTTTGCTGGGCTCATGCTTCTGAGTTTCTGTAGAAAACATCATTCCGGACAACTTTCGTGTTTTATGTTCTGTTACAGAAGGTTTTTAAGGCAGTTTTGTCGTAAAGTTTTAGTAACTTCTAATGGTCATAACTTTTTACTCACTTACCCATTTTAGGTGATTCAACTTGCTATGTTTTCCTTGTTAAGTCCTCTACTACAATATGTAATTATCCAATATCATGATTATACTATTTTGGTCAAATTTTACCATGGAAGTCACTAGTTTACTTGTTTTCTTAATATAAGTTAACATATATATACCATAACTTGTTTTACCAATTTTTATACATCATGAACATAATAACAAGACAATATATAGTATGAATGACATATAAATAGCATGAAAATGATATTTAACAAGAAAGTATATTAGGGTTTGCTTACAACTTTTGGCTTTCAACAAAGAAGGTAAGTAATATGTAAGGTAAGGACTTTGATTGATTATGCCTCACTTTACTTCACTTCAAGAAATCTTTCTACACTTGTATTCTTGAAAGAGAGATGATGAAGGTTGAGGTGACTTGAGTAGATTTAAACTCAAGAGAAATCACCAAAGTTTCTAGGGTTTGGAAGTATTTTGATGAATCAAAACTAAACTAGGGTTTAAGTGTTGATAATACTCTTGATTTCTTGAATAAGACTTGAAGTAAATTAGCAAAGGGAATGTGTTTGTGTGTGAGATATGGGACGGCAAGGAGAGGGCAAGGAGGGGTTATATATGAGCTTGAGGAGGTGCTAGGAAGTAACTAGGAAGGTTCATAAACTTGGTGGCCAAGTTGTACACATGTTTGAATCCTAGGCTAAGTGCATGAGATCAAGCCACATGTGAGGTGAATCCCCCCCCCCCCTATTGGCAGTTTAAATGAGATAGGGAGGATGAGTTGGCTAGTTGGTGATAATATCCTACTTATGGAGTTAGTTTTGACTCCGTAAGATGCTAACCGTAAGTTGTTAAGCCATAAAACGTAAAACCGGGTATCGTAAAAATGTGAAACTTGAAAGAATGATTAAACTTGTCAATATACTCCATAATAAAATATAAAATGAGTGGTAGGTTCCATTGGGGTGCTAAAACCCTGCTAAAACTGGAAACACGGGTCTAAAACGCGTAATACGTAAAACGTACGAATATTGTTTAAAATTGAGAAAAGTAAAATGTTACTTTTCTAATAGGATAATAATGATTTAAAATGACTTATAATGTCTAGACTGGGCTCAGTCTAGTGTCGGTTGGTATTTAATGTCTTTTAGACATAAAACTGTAAGCCTAAAAATCAAGGAATGAGCCATAAAATCAAGGAAGGATTTTTGGTCAAAGGAGGAGGGAAAATATGTTGACTTTTCCAAAGAAAATATGTGAAAACTCAAATCGTCTTAGAAATGCGGTGCAGGTATAGGCTAAGGGTACGGACAAGTAAAAGTGTTTAAAAACGTAAATTTCTGTTTTTCACGGTCCAGGGTCTATCTGGTAACATTTTTCTTAGTCATGATAAATTCTCTAATTAATCATGAGTGTATCAAACAATTATCTGATGCGGGGAAAATTGACGCGGTTGAGTTTTGTTGTGCGTAGGATTTTTGAATGACGTTTTAACCTAAACGTGTATTTCCTTAATAACTTTCGCGAAAATGATCTGATGAATGTCATACATTTATCTTGCCATGGAATTGATTTATCACACGAGAATATGAAATTAAAATTAAATTTCGGAAAATGAATAGTGAAAGTGTATAGTAAAAATGAATAGTGAAATTTTCGGGAATAGAAATTATCCTGAAAATGCGAATTGTTACACATAAAACTTTTATCAGATGTAGAACCAGAAATCAACAAACAAACCCTAGACGGGTTAACTTGTAGCGTCACGAGCAAATCACACATCAGCGTGGCCACATAAGAAACAAAACCCTTAAAAAAGGTTTCGTATAGCGTTAAGAGCAGTACATCCAACCCAATCGAACAAATTCGACCACAAAGGGAAAACCAACAAGGTTTTATAATCATTATACCAAGGTCGACCACCAATAATCCCATTCGATCGTAAAAATAGTAACAAATCGATTAAATAAGAATCAAACCGACTTGAATGATGGTAAGAATACGATCGAATAGGATCAGATCAACCGAAACCCTAAGTTAAACGATAACCTAAAGAGAAGTATAGTTAGGGTTTCGGCAAGATCACAGCACGCCACCTCAAATAGACATAACCCAATAATCGATTCCATACCAATAACATAAACCAGAGATCGTGTATAGGTAGAGAGGCGATTAAAGGGGTTGATTTGGCCGGACATTAGAGGAATAGGTGGCGGCTTCCTTTTAATTAGCTTAAACTCTATTCGCTTCCAAAAACTCAAAAGACCCCCAATTAACAAACATCCCCATTTAACAAACTGCTCAAACTCATCTACGCTCAAACGTCCTCATGTTTTGCACATAATTAACCGACCAATTATTTTAGGTAGTAGTAGTTTCACACCTAATCAGAAAAACATACTACAATTATTTTAGCGAGTAGTACATTGCCTACCAATGTAAGGGTTGTGAGGGTGAACTTCCAACCCGTCATATTCTATAAAGTTTTGTGGATTAAAATAGTCCATTCTTGCATCCCAATCCTATATATAAATTATCAACATGCAGTTTCGTAACTCGTAACAGTTGCATTGACATAATTAGTCGAGAGTTGGGATCTAACCATAGGTCATTTTCTCCAATAGGCCCTCCTTGGACCCTCAACTGAGCGTTTGCGGTGGAGGAATGGTAACAGTTGCTGTAGGACCTTAGATATATCAACTTTAATAACAATATAAGAACTAGATGAAGTAAAGATGGTGACTTGATATGATATATGTGTGGCGTTAAATGAGAGAAAAGAGTATAAAGATGAAGAGAACTTTTATTAAAAACACACACAATACACACACAAGCACACACCTCAAATGAGCTTTGAGGTGTTTATATAGTTCATGAGATAGGATGCCCTAAAGGCTTTCCTATGGGCTTGGTCTTGGGCTTTGGTTTCCATTTACTTATAAGGCTTATGAAACATAACTAATAACATATTATCTTACCAAGACCACGGCCCATTGACTATTCTAATAACACAAACTATGACACATTACAACGTTACAATATATGAGAATGACCATCACTTTCTAATATAAATTTTAATGCTAACAATCTCCCCCTAAGGGGTGGTCATTCGAATGATGCTCCACTTGATTAGGTCGTTGTCTTTGTGGTTGTTGAACATTGTATGTCGTAGTAGAATTGTCATTAGTCTTTGTTCCTTCATGCTTTGTGATCTTTGATGACTGGCTTTTCATCGCTCTTTGTTCTTTGTGATATGGAGCAATCTGCCTTTCGTCACTTCTGTGTCTGTGGTGGTTGTCTGCCATTCCAACATGCTCATACATCTTTGGACTTTGATATTCATATGCACGTAGTTCCCTTTATTTCACTTTGATCTTTAGTCTTTATACTTTGTAGATTCTTCTTTTTGGCGTAGAATCTTTCTTTGAACGTTGTGTTGTAAAGATCTTTGAGGGAGCTTTCTTTAGCTTCCAGATGTATGTATGAGCATGCGGAATCTGTCGCCATGGAGGTGATAAGTACCTGTAGGTAAACAGTTAGCAATAATCAACCGGTACTTACTGATAAGGAATTAGAGATCGTCAACAGCATAGTGTGAAGACTCCTTCTAATCCTTACCAAGGCCGTTCCCATATCAGATACTCCCGAGAGAGCTAACGAGACCTACTAAGTAGCTCAATGACTGGGTGAGTCGCTGGGGATCACTCCACGACTGTAGACCGTTTGAAACCACCGCGAACACTAAGCGTAACCCATAAAGAATTACCGAAGTGACCTGCTGTCAGGGCTGCTTGATGTTGACCCTGGCAGGAGTTTCCATTCAATCATTGAGAATCACAAAAGTGAATCCTCTCATAAATGTTCTGGCAGATTGCTAAGATCTGCGTAGGACTCTATAATTTACAGCTAGTGTCCATTGATGTAGAACACCAGTTGTAGAAATACTAAGTGTTCCTATGAGACCTTTTTGATGAAATCTCGAGGCTCTAGACTCTATAAGTGCATACTTAGGTTTCCTATGCGGAGACTAGGGAGGTGTCTCCAGTTTCTAAATTACACCGGTTCCCTGTGAGAATGAAACAAGCTCTTTTAAGAGAACTTGAGTGGTTAAGAAGGTTAAGTGCAGTGCATCACTGGGTCCATGACATCTTTATCTTCAATATCGGTGTCACCTTAATAACAACCAGTAGCATACGAATTGTACCCGGTGTCTGCCCTAAGGTTGAACATATGGAGGGCTATTTCTTTTCACCCTTTTTCATAACTTTTCTTTTTAATTCTTCAACCTCTTCTTTCTCCTTTCTCGTTATCTCCTTTTTTCAATCATACCTAAGGACTTCTAATACTAATCTATTGGATTTGTCCTTGGGTAGATCCCTCCGGCTCTGGCGGATCATAGGACGGTTTTCCCTAACCTTAGTCACCTTATAACTCCATGACTATCCTATCATTGCCAAGAAACCATTTGTTGAAAAATCTCTCAAAGTGTTTATGATAATAAAACACATTGTTGACACTTCGAGAGTTTTGCATTTCTATTGAAGGACTCCCCCTTCACATGTGCTCATGAATTTTTTTAAGAAATTTGCACATGCGAGAGGAGTTTGCACTTTTGAATTGATCCACTTTCAACGAACATGACCGATTCGAGACACGCTTACATCACTAGTTATACTAGCTTGAAATTATTACCCGTCCTGGTCAAGTCCAAAGAAAGTCTCTCGATACGGTACATTCTACTCAGACAAGTCCTATTCGAGACACGCTTACATCACTAGTTAGACTAGCTTGAAATTATTACCCGTCCAGGACAAGTCTTTTCGATTACTGACATTTTAAGCTTCGTCAATTCATTGGTACATTCTGAGTCGAGCTCTTCTGAGATACAGTCACAAACTTTAAACATCTTTGATCATATTTTAATCATGTCTTCTCCCCCTCAAAAATAGCATATCGTGATGTTTTTTATATCAATTGATTAAGAAAAAGCTTTTTGGAGAGATAGACAGATTTCATATTGCATGAATTTGGAACATTTTAGTTTTTGTACTCCCCCTTAATGATAGCACATTTTAAAATCAATTAAGGGTTTGAGGGAGTTGTCTTGAGCACTCATTTTGAGAGATTTTGATAAATCTTTTGAACAATCTTAAAAAAGTGCTCAAGAATTCTATTTTGAAAACGAGTTTTTGTTTGAAGTCTTTTTCGTTTGTTTAGACTCGAACTTTTGAAAAAGATTTAATCCTTGAAAATACGAGTCCTTGATTAGAAATAATCAGAAATCATCATTCGGGTCCGGGTTTCATACTGAAGTATACGAAAGCCATCGTGAAGAAATTTTTGAGAAACGACATGTTTTAGAAAAACATAAAAAGAACTCTCGCTCAAGCATCTGTACATATCCGTATCATTGTTGAATGACATTTCTAGAAACGTACAGAATATCGATTATACAAGAGACATGTTGTGAGAAGAATACTTTTGGATTTTTTGATTTTATAATGTTTTTGGTTTTTTTTGAAGATTTTATATTTTTGTATTTTGTTTTTGTTGATTTTTCAAATTTTGTATTTTGTTTTTTCGAAAATATTTACAGCGAAGCATTTTTGAAAACATTTTTCAAGAAGATTCGAGAAGACGTTCTAGCTCCTCAGGAGTTAGGCTTCGCATGCCAATTCGTCGAACTAAATAGTTAAACCTTACCTTAGGAAGGGCTTTAGTGAATAGATCGGCGAGTTGGTAATCGGTCTTAACGAAAAATAATTCAACAGTACCCTCTTCCACGTGTTCTTTGATGAAATGGTAGCGGACTTTGATATGCTTCGTCTTAGAATGATGTACGGGATTGCACGAGATGGCTATGGCACTTTTTGAGTCACAATACATAGGTATTCTGTCAAAAGTAAAGCCATAATCTGTGAGTTGTGTCCTCATCCAAAGAACTTGGGCACAACACGCAGATAGAGACACATACTCGGCTTCGGCGGTTGATAGAGCAGTACAATCATGTTTCTTTGGCGACCAGCTTACAAGCTTTTCACCCAAAAATTGTGCTCCACCTGATGTACTTTTTGTTGTAACTTGATCACCGGCATGGTCTGCATCTGAAAATGCTGTTAGATTAAACTCCGAATCCTTCGGATACCAAAGTCCCATGTTAATGGTGCTTCGTAGGTACCAAAAGATCCGTTTAACCTCTTTGAGGTGAAGTTCGGTAGGCTTTGCCTGAAACCGTGATAACAAACAAACAGCAAATTGAATATCGGGTCGGCTAGCAGTTAGGTACATGAGAGAACCGATCGTGCTCCGATATTTCTTCGGATCGATGGGTTTCCCAGATAAATCAGCACCTATTTTTGGTGAAGAGACCATTGGTGTACCAACGGAATCACAGTTTTCCATTCCATGTTTTTTCAAAATCTCTATAGTATATTTGGCTTGATTGATAAAAATACCACGAGGGGATTGATGTATTTGTAAACCAAGAAAGAATTTTAGTTCCCCCATCATGGACATTTCAAATTTGCTTTTCATGAGATTTTCAAAATGTTTTGAATGATTCGGATTAGTGCACCCAAAAATAATGTCGTCCACGTAAATCTGAACAATCAAAATGTCATCTCTGAATTTTTTGATAAACAAGGTGTCATCAACTGTTCCTTTGGTGAAATTGTTATTGAGCAAGAAAGATGATAGTTCGTCATACCACGCTCTTGGAGCTTGTTTT
The DNA here is from genome assembly GCA_030686995.1 of Artemisia argyi. Classification (NCBI taxonomy): domain Eukaryota; kingdom Viridiplantae; phylum Streptophyta; class Magnoliopsida; order Asterales; family Asteraceae; genus Artemisia; species Artemisia argyi. The sequence goes on from JARVZY010005970.1 coordinate 23,138, forward strand.
AAACCATAGATGGCCTTTTTAAGCTTGTAGACGTAGTCTGGATGTTCCTTATCAACGAATCCTTCTGGCTGACTCACATACACTTCTTCTTTCAGAGTTCCATTCAAGAAAGTTGTCTTAATGTCCATCTGATAGACTGTGATGTTTTTGTGAGCTGCATAGGCTAAGAAAATCCGGACTGCTTCAAGTCTAGCTACAGGCGCGAATGATTCTTCAAAATCTATCCCTTCTTCTTGTGGATAACCTTTAGTCACGAGACGAGATTTGTTGCGGATAACAGTCATTTCCTCATCCAGTTTGTTCTTCCACAACCACTTGAGATCAAGAACTCGTTTATCAAGTGGTCGTTCAACAAGTTCCCAACTATCATGTAACAGGTATTGAAGAAATTCCTCCTGCATCGCTTCAATCCATGGGTTTTCTGCCATTGCTTCCCGAATGTTCTTTGGTACTTTGGTTCTTATTGAACAAATGTAAATGCACAATTCGAGATCGGTGGCAAGTTGTCTCCTTGTCTGAACTGGCTTTGAAGGTTCACCAATAACATGTTCTAACGGATGGTCTTTAGTCCATTGAAACGTAGAAGGATACCTTTGGTTGAACGAATGTGTGTTAGATGGTTCGTGTAACCTTGAAGAAGATTCAGCAGAGTCTGATGCAAACGGGTTTTCAAATACTTCTTCTTCTTCTTCTAACGCAACATCGTTTGAATTATTTGTAGGTTGTTCTTGAAAATTTTCGTTTAGGTTTTGCTCATCAACTCTTGGTAGAACAGATTCAATAACTGGAGTTGCTTGAGTAGATGTTGATGATGTTGAGGTCGTTGGTGCTTCAGCTTCAACTGTTGTAGATGCATCTTGTGATGGTGGTGGTTGATGGTTTTGAGCGGGTGCAGCGGAATGTAGTTGAGATGCATTTGTCGAAGTTCCACCATAGTATTCATCAAACATTAACTCGAAGAAATTTTCCAGATCTTGTTCTGAAGGTTTTTTAGTGTTGGTTGACTGAGCTCCTTGAGGCACGAGTCCTGAACTGATGTGTCCAGAAGTCTGCGGGTTTGGTGCGGGTCCTAATCTGGATTGATTAGAAGCCATTGGATTAAGCGCGGGTTCTAGAGCGAGTCTCTCAGAAGCCATATCATATCAAGTCACCATCTTTACTTCATCTAGTTCTTATATTGTTATTAAAGTTGATATATCTAAGGTCCTACAATTGGCATCAGAGCTATGGTGTTTTGTTTTGATAATTTTATTGTGGTTCGTACAATTTTTTTGCTGTTTTACCCAGATTTTTCGGATCTAAAAAAATTTCTCGTCTTTTGGGAATATTGGTAACAGTTATTATTGTCCTTTTTGTATCCATGGTCAAAAGGTCACATCTTTCATTCAATGTTACAACTGTTTCATACAGTTTATTATAAACTTTTGTACCAAACCGTGTAACGTGAAAGTTATATTTATGGTCTCAACCTGGTCAAAAGGTGGTCTGAATATTGGGTTGTATGCTGTCAGAATAATTTTTTGGCCTGAATCTGAACGGAAAAGGACACCGGAAAAAGTCTACGCGAAAAGTTATGCCAAAAACCCTCTTCCTACGCGTATCTTCAATTTTTCTACGCATAACTTGGACAAGTTATGCGTAATGGTCAACAAAGGGTCAAAACCCTTGTCTTACGCGTAAGTTTTACGCAAAAGACATGGGCTACGCATAAGTTTTCTACGCGTAAGATTTCCTACGCGTAAGTTTTCCAACAGCTCTACGCGTAACTTTATGCGTAAACGGGTCAAAAGAAAAATATTATGCGTAAACTGGTAACCAAACTGAAAATAAAGAAGTGAGATGAAGTAGTAGAACAAAGAGACCATGACCACAAAACCAAATACCACAAACTCATTTGTGACTTCAATGTATATCCATCATCAGTCCAAGATAAGAAAACCATAAGAAAAAGAAACCGATATAACAGATGTTCGACAAAGATCACAGCCATACAAAGTCATATACCTCCATATCCAAAACTAGACACTACCAAGACCCTCACGTCAATCACCAAGAATCACAGCAGACGAAAGTAAAATAAATACAAGATCTCAGATTTGGTTTAACTTTTCTTCTAATCTCTTACAGATTTTTTTTAGTTAACCTATAATCATCATCGATCCAATCTTTTTGAAGATTAACCTCAATAATATCCGAAACATAAAGAAAAAGATGTATAACAAACTTGTTATAATCTTATCCTTGGTTCGTTTAAACTCAAACGAAAAAATCTCAACAATTATTTTACCTTACCCGAGACCCTTTTAAAAGGACCTTGTAGACAAACTTATCTCTGTCCTTCGTGGGTTACATCATCTGAGCTGAAAGAGTTTGAAGTGGTTTAATGGAGTATGTTTCTGTGTATCTAATTCGAGGATATCAAGAGATGATGAAGATTCACTTGTATGTTGAGTTGAGATGGATTCGTTATATGATTTGATTGGGAGATGAGATGAGTTATTGTTGTATTTTAGATTAGAAAAATCAGAGGAGATGAATCTGTGTTGAAAAAAATTCGTTAGGTGAGAGAAACGAGGAGGAGGGGGCGGAGTTTATGATATGTTTTAGGTTAAGATATGTAATGGGATTTGGTTAATATCATTTGTCAAACCGGGTATTATATTTGACTGGATCGGATTTTCGTTTTTTATGGACTTGGGAACCAGCTTTGGATTTGGGCTCATAGATTGGATTTGGGTTTATCACGCATTGGATTGGGCTTGTGGTTGTCCACTTTCTCGCTATGATATGATGTGGATTGCATTACAATTACATGGAGTATCAAAAGTTATTGTCTAAAATTTCATTTTTAGATATAACTTTGTGATAATATTTGGTGAATGAGTGGTTTTTTGTTCAAATAAATTTTCACGGGGATACATTGTTCACGGCTAGAATTGTTTCGTTCAACAAAAATGACTACGGGGTTTTTGTACGGTATTATTGATTTGACTTTGAAGTGGCATTTCAAAATGTGTACTTATTTATCTCAAAGTGTAGGGGTGGTTGGATGCACGACTTTTGATGATAACTTGTCTGCGCAAATTAAAAAAATTCAGTCTTGAGAATCTAGTTATTACTGATGTAAGGAGTTACGTTGTAGTTCTCACAGTATAACTATCACTTTAAGGAGTTACGTTGTAGTACTCAGTGTCACGCGAAGCAGTGGATTGTTCAAGCGGTGAATATTTCGTGCAACCTCATACTTAAAGGAGTTACATTGTAGTGCTCAGTATAGGTATTAAGTCACATCTATCGTACAAGCATTAAGTCACAAGATGGGATGTTTACTTAGTTTTCAAGTTGGTCATATCGGGTTCTCTCCATATGTGGTCATTACTATTAGCCGGTGAATTCAAAGGAGGTTCGATTACATGTTGATTTGAGAGACAAGTATTGAGAGTATTTTTGCGACATATACTCACAAATTATGCTTACACGGTCTACCTATATTGCTTCAGAAGTGTAAAGTACGGGCAATTTTGGCATGTACTCAAAATAGTATGATGATTTCGACAAATCGCAACCATCAGGAGGGAGAAGAACATGCCAAAAGAAGTAGTGTTTGATCTCTAGTACGTTGGTTGTTCAAGGGAATTGTGCTTAGACTAGAACCGAAGAAGTACTAATGATGTGTATATCGGTGCGTATTACCAACCTTTTGTGCAATGTTATGTGAGTTATATTGTCATGATGCTCCCTGAACGACAACCATGTGCCTACACGGTTGATTTCTACTTTATCCGATGCATGATGAAAAGAGAGTTGTCGGTTCGGGAGGGAGCAGGAAAAGGAATAAAGGCTCACTAGTTAGGAGGGAGTAATAACCTAACTAGACCATTACAGTTGAAGTTCAGAGCTACAAAGACCTTTGTCGTCAGTGTCAAAGATCATACGCCGAGATCGTCGGAAGAGAGAACTTCAAGTCTGCCTCAGTATCTAGACTACAGAGACTCTGCGCTTCAACAACGTCAACATAGTTTACTATTGTTGTAATTTACATTGTTAATGTATTTATAGGTCTCATTGTAACCATTCACGTGTGACGATATCTTGGAGGGAGATTGTTAGCCTCGCTCTTTTTATAAAGATAACGTCACATACGTGAAATGGACTAGATTAGTAACAAGTAGTACCTTTAAGGACTATTATTGTACACTAGGCATAGTAATGTTGTTATGGGCCTATAAATACCCCTCATGACTCTCCATGAGGGGTGTGAGAAATTGTGTAATTGTTCCTTTCATTTTAATATATTCCATTTTCTTCACCCTCTCTCTACTTTATCTCTCTAAAACCAAACATGGAGTTCATCTTTAATCATCAACCTAGACCTCCCGAATCACATAAAAATCATAACTTTCGGTCCTACAGTTGCATTCATATCTCACAAACCCGTGTACAATTTATTACCAAAAAAAATAATAATAATAATAAAAAAAAAAAAAAAAAAGTCGCACAATGGTTAAGACAGATGTCGGGCAAAGATATCAGTTTATGTAGGGTGCATTAATTGCAACAAGAGAGAGAGTTAATTCTGCTTTTGATTCAATCAGTTTTTCAAGATGGTCTTGTCTATCTTGATCCTCTAATTTGTGTGCTCCCACAAGTTTTTTCTCTTCAGTTCATGCTTAAATGCTGCATCC
>JARVZY010005971.1:10000-27816 GCA_030686995.1 Artemisia argyi
GTATCTTGTGTCAGAATTGAAAAATTCTATGTCTATGGCTGGTATCTTTAGTATTTTCTTATTAGTTACCTGTGTCTACTATTTAGGTAGAATACCTTCACCCATTTTTAGTAATAAACTGAACAAACTCGACAAAATGGAAGAAGAAGAAGAATTTGATAATAATAGCCCGATTGATTATATGTACGGGGATCAGGAAAATTTGACGTTTAAAATACTTGAAAAAAATAAAAAAGATGAAGAAAAATACTTTTTTTTGTTTGAAAAACCTCTTTTGACTTTTTTTTTCGATTATAACCGATGGAATCGTCCATTACGATACATCAGAAAGAGAAATAAAAAATTGAAAGGCTCCGTAAGAAAAGAAGCCTCACAATATTTTTTTTATACATGCCAAAGTGATGGAAAACAAAGAATATCTTTTACATATCCTCCGAGTTTGTCAACTTTTGGGGAAATGCTAGCAAAAAGGATATCCTTATCTACATTAGAAAAACTGTCCGCTGATGAACTATATAGCGAGTGGCTTTATACCAATAAAGAGAAAAATAAGAACTTAAATAATGAATTTATAAACAGAATAGAGGCTTTAGAGACAGTATTTCTTTCTCTAAATATACTTGAAACAAAGACTAGATTGTGTAATGTTGAGAAAAAAAACAAAAAGAATTCCCTAATTAAAATGTATGATCCCTTTTTAAATGGGATGTATCGTGGAAGAATGAAGAAAATTTTTTCATCTTCAATCAGAAAAGAGAACTCGATAGAAAATTGCACAGAACCTTCTGAAATAAATAAAATTCACGATATCCTTCTTCCTTATCCTACTTTTCCAGAATCTGAACAGAAAATAGAAATATCAGAAAAAAAACAAGTAAAAATTGATTCAAATAATAGGTTAAAGTTTTCATTGAACGCAATTCTAACTAATCCTAAGCGCGAAAAAAAATCTATTGGAATAAACATAAATGAAATAGGTAAAAAACCACCTCGATGGTCATACAAATTAATCAACGAGTTGGAACAAATGTTTAAAAAACGACGAAAAGAACAAGGCATAATGCAAGGGCTGGATCACCAGCTTCGAACAAGAAAATTTAAACGTATAGCTTTTTTAACTCGTTCCAACCGAAGTTTTAAGAAATCTAATTTCAAGACTTATAATCTTTATACAAAATTTAATAGAGATTCGGGTTTTATAAGTTATTTGGAAGAACCAGATTTTCGTCGAGCCGTAATCAAAGGATCTATGCGCATTCAAAGGCGTAAAATGGTTATTTGGGGACCGTCTCAAGGAAATCCCCATTCCCCTCTTTTTTTGGAAAAAATGGAAGATTTTCCTTTTCCTATATCCGACCTAATGAAGCTTTTTTTTAATATTAGAGATTGGTTGGGTAAAAAGTCAGAATTTGAAATTTTAGATCAACAATTCCAAATAAAAAAAAACAACCAGGAAGACGCAATGGAATTCTGGGAAAACATTCCATATGCACAAAAAACAAGAAGTATTCTGTTACTAGCACAATCAATTTTTAGAAGGTATATTAAATTACCCTTATTGATAATAGCTAAGAATATTGGCCGTATTTTATTACGGCAATCTCCGGAATGGTATGAGGATTTCCAAGATTGGAATAGAGAAATTTATTTAAAGTGCAGCTATAATGGTCTTCAATTCTCCAAAACAGAATTTCCTAAAAATTGGTTAATAGAAGGTTTTCAGATCAAAATCTTATATCCTTTTCATTTGAAACCGTGGCACGGATCTAAGCTACGACTCTCTGATAGAGATCGAAAGCAACAAGATGATTTTGATTCTTGTTTTTTAACAGTTTTGGGAATGGAAACAGAATATCCTTTTGGTCCTCCTCGAAAAACACCTTCCTTTTTTGAACCCGTTTTTAAAGATATAGACTACAAAGTCGAAATAAGAAATTTTAATTTTAGAGTTCAAAGAGTTTTAAAAAAAATAACAAAGCAACAAGAAAAAGCATTTTTCTTTTTAAAACAAATACTTTTAAAAGGAAAGAAAATTCCATTATTTATACCGAGAGAAATATATGAATCAAGTGAAACTCAAACAGAAAAGGATTCGATAATCAGCACTCAGATAATTCATGAATCATTTAGTCAAAATAAATCTAGAGATTATTCACAGGCAAAAGAAGAGATTAAACATAGAATTGATAGAAGAAACACAATCAGAAATCAAATAGAAATAATGAAAAAAAATAAAAAGACTAATCGAGAATCACCCCCAAAAATTTGGAAAATATTAAAAAGAAAAAATATTGAATTAATATTTCAATTTTGCATTGAAAAAATATACGTAGATATCTTTTTATGTATAATTAATATGCGCAGAATTTCTCTACAACTTTTTATGGAATCAACAAAAAAAATTCTTGAAAAATACATTGACAATAATGAAATAAATAAAGATAAAGAAAGAATTAATAAAAAAAAACAAAATAAAATTGACTTCATTTCGCCTATGACTATAAAAAAGGCTTTTGATAATCTTAGAAATAGTAAGCAGAAGCCACATATTTTTTTTGATTTATCTTACTTGTCACAAAAATATGTATTTTTTAAATTATCACAAACCCAAGTTATTAACTTCAATAAGTTAAGATCTATTCTTCAATATAATGGACCATCTTTTTTTCTTAAGAATGAAATAAAGGATTTTTTTGGAACACAAGGAATATTTGATTCCAAAGTAAGACATAACAAACTTTCAAATTATGAAAAGAATCCATGGAAAAACTGGTTAAGAAGTCATTATCAATATGATTTATCTCAGATTACATGGTCTACATTAGTCCCACAAAAATGGCGAAATCAAATAAATCAATGCCATATGTCTCAAATGTCTCAAAATGATGATTTAAAGAAAAGGTATTCCTATGAAAAAGACCCATTATTGGATTACAAAAAAAAACAAAATTGGAAAGTATATTTATTACCAAATAAAGAGGAGAATTTTCAAAAAAACTATAGATATGATCTTTTCTCATATAAATATATGAATTCTGAAACTAAGAATAAGTCTGATATTTATAGATCATCATTAGAAACAATAAAGAAGCAAGAAAATTCCACCAAAAATAAAGAAACTTTTTTTAACATACTCAATAATATTCCTATCAAGAATTATCTAGAAAAAAGTGATATTATATATATGGAAAAAAATACAGATAGAAAATATTTGGGTTGGAAATTTAATACAAATATTCAGGTTGAACCTAATAAGGACCAAATAACGGAGAATTCTCATAATAATGGTCTTTTTTATCTTCCAATTAAATCAAATTCCGAAATCAATTATAAAAAGGTCTTTTTTGATTGGATGGGGGTGTCTTTTGATTGGATGGGAATGAATGAAAAATTCTTAATCTTAAATCACCTCATATCGAATCCGAAAGTTTTTTTATTTCCAGAGTTTTTAATACTTTATCATAAATATAAAGAGAAACCTTGGTTTATCCCAAGCAACTTACTTCTTTTTAATTTGAATATCAATCCAAATTTTAGTGAAAATCCAAATATCAAAGGAAAACAAGAGGCGAATGAATATTTTTTAAATTTTAGACCATCAAATTCAAAACAATATTTTGAATTAAAGAATCAAAACAATATTGAAGAATATTTTTTAGAATCGATCGAAAAACTAAAAGTATTGCTTAAAGGAGATTTTCCTTTTCAATTAAGATGGACTGGACGTTTGAATCAATTGAATCAAAAAATGATGAATAATATCCAGATATATGGTCTCCTGCTTAGCCTCATAAATGTAAGAAAAATTACTATATCCTATATTCAAAGGAAAGAAATGAATCTGGATATAATGAGAAGGCGTTTAAATCTTACACAATTAACGAAAAAGGGAATATTAATTATGGAACCTACCCGTCTATCTGTAAAAAATGACGGACAGTTTTTTATGTATCAAATCATAGGTATTTCATTGGTTCATAAAAGTAAGCACCAAAGTAATCAAAGATACCGAAACCCCAAAAATGTTGCTAAGAATAATTTTGATGAATCCATTCCAAGACATAAAAGGAAAACTCTAAATAAAGACAAAAATAATTATGATTTGCTTGTTCCTGAAAAAATTTTATCATCTAGACGTCGTAGAGAATTGCGAATTCTAATTTCTTTCAATTTGAATTTAAAGAATCAGAATGGTGCGCATAGAAATAAAACATTTTCCAAGGAGAACAAGATAAAAAATTGGAGTCAATTTTTGGATGAAAGTAAAAATTTCGACCGAAAAAAAAATGAATTAATTAAATTCAAGTTATTTTTTTGGCCTAATTATCGATTAGAAGATTTAGCTTGTATGAATCGCTATTGGTTTGATACCAATAATGGGAGCCGCTTGAGTATGTTAAGGATATATATGTACCCCTGATTTAAATTTTTGAGTTTTCTATATATTATGTTGTTCTATCAATCAGATTTTTCATTTTTGTTTTTCTGTCCGTGATCTGTAAATATCCATGTTATATGCAAACAACCCGATGCTCATATGCGCTGTCTTACATCCCCCTCTAGGATAAGTAAATGGCGTAAAAATTAAAGCTATAAATTAATCAACAGAATCTTCGTACTAAACGATTTGGTATCCTCTTTTTGTATGACTATACAAATGAACTCCAAAAAAGGATTCATTAATGTTCATTGAAAAAAACAGGAATCTATAAAAAATTTTTGATTATTGTGTATACTACATTAAAATTTCTTACATTATTATTACTATTATTACTGATCCAATAAAATAACTATCTGTAAAAAGGGTGAGTGTGAAATTCTTTTATGGTAAAAAATTCATTTATTTCAATTATTTTGCAAGAACAAGAAGAAAACAAAGAAAATAGCGGATCCGTTGAATTTCAAGTAGTAAGTTTCACCAACAAGATACGGAGACTTACCTCACATTTGGAATTACACAAAAAAGACTATTTATCTCAGAGAGGTCTGCGGAAAATTCTGGGAAAACGTCAACGGCTGCTGGCTTATTTGTCAAAAAAAAACAGAGCACGTTATAAAGAATTAATAGGACAGTTGGATATTCGAGAGAGAAAAACTCGTTAATTTGAAGAGTTAGTTTGAATTATTCGCTTAAAGTTTGATGAACTTCTTTTCGCTTTCAGCAATTCATGGAAGAATGAATCAGGAAAAACCTATGACTGTACCAGCTACAAGAAAAGACCTCATGATAGTCAATATGGGACCTCACCACCCATCAATGCATGGTGTTCTTCGACTCATTGTTACTCTAGATGGTGAAGATGTTATTGACTGTGAACCAATATTGGGTTATTTACACAGAGGTATGGAAAAAATTGCGGAAAATCGAACAATTATACAATATTTGCCTTATGTAACACGTTGGGATTATTTAGCTACTATGTTCACAGAAGCAATAACTGTAAATGCACCAGAGCAATTAGGGAATATTCAAGTCCCTAAAAGGGCCAGTTATATCAGAGTCATTATGTTGGAGTTAAGTCGTATAGCTTCACATTTGTTATGGCTTGGCCCTTTTATGGCAGATATTGGGGCACAGACTCCTTTCTTCTATATTTTTCGAGAAAGAGAATTGATATATGACCTATTCGAAGCTGCCACCGGTATGCGAATGATGCACAATTTTTTTCGTATTGGAGGAGTCGCTGCTGATTTACCTCATGGCTGGATAGATAAATGTTTGGATTTTTGCGATTACTTTTTAACAGGAATTGCCGAATATCAAAAGCTTATTACACGGAATCCCATTTTTTTAGAACGAGTTGAAGGAGTAGGCATTATTGGTGGAGAGGAAGCAATAAATTGGGGTTTGTCGGGACCTATGCTACGAGCTTCCGGAATACAATGGGATCTTCGTAAAGTTGATCATTATGAGTGTTACGACGAATTTGATTGGGAAGTCCAATGGCAAAAAGAGGGGGATTCATTAGCTCGTTATTTAGTACGAATCAGTGAAATGACGGAATCCATAAAAATTATTCAACAGGCGCTAGAAGGAATTCCGGGAGGGCCCTATGAAAATTTAGAAATACGCCGTTTTGATAGAGCAAAAGATACTGTATGGAATGACTTTGATTATCGATTCATTAGTAAAAAACCTTCTCCGACTTTTGAATTGTCGAAGCAAGAACTTTATGTGAGAGTTGAAGCACCAAAGGGAGAATTGGGAATTTTTCTGATAGGAGATAAGGGTGTTTTTCCTTGGCGATATAAAATTAGACCGCCAGGATTTATTAATTTGCAAATTCTTCCTCAGTTAGTTAAAAGGATGAAATTGGCTGATATTATGACGATACTAGGTAGTATAGATATCATTATGGGAGAAGTTGATCGTTAAAATGATAATGGATACAACAGAAGTACAAGCTATCAATTCTTTTTCTAGATTGGAATCCTTAAAAGAGGTCTATGGGATCATATGGATGCTTATCCCTATTTTTACTCCTGTATTAGGAATCACAATAGGTGTACTAGTAATTGTTTGGTTAGAAAGAGAAATATCTGCAGGTATACAACAACGTATTGGTCCTGAATACGCAGGACCTTTGGGAATTCTTCAAGCTCTAGCAGATGGTACCAAATTACTTTTCAAAGAGAATCTTCTTCCATCTAGAGGAGATACTCGTTTATTCAGTATTGGACCGTCTATAGCAGTAATATCCGTTTTATTAAGTTATTTAGTAATTCCTTTTGGGGATCATCTTGTTTTAGCCGATCTCAGTATCGGTGTTTTTTTATGGATTGCTATTTCAAGTATAGCTCCTGTCGGCCTTCTTATGTCAGGATATGGCTCCAATAATAAATATTCTTTTTTAGGTGGTCTACGAGCTGCTGCTCAATCAATTAGTTATGAAATACCATTAACTCTATGTGTGTTATCAATATCTCTACGTGTGATTCGTTAAGACATAAATTTGACCCTACTTTTTCTTTCTAGGAAGGAAATGTCATGAGTTGAATATATATTTTCGTTTTTTATTCATTATTCGGGGGTTGATGAAGGAAACCAGATAGTTATATGAGTGAAAGAAACGGCTTATAAATTTGCAGTAAAAGATTGAATCTCATTTCCTATGTACAAGAGTTAATAAAAGTAAACATTAAGTATTAGAGACTGTTTACCCCAAGATTGATTGATTAATCATGATGACTTGAAGCGGGTTCAAAAGATCTACTTTATGAGGTTTTTACTATCTATTAGCATATGTATTACCCAAAAGTGGATTGATAAAAATAAGTGGATAGCTAGGAACACTAAGGTACACAAAGGATTCGTAATAGAGATTATGTAAGTGTATTCTGTGTATAAAAAGAATTATAATTGGGGCTTTAAATTGGTAGAAATGATCAAGGAGTACTTCCCACGATTCCGATCCAGAGTATACTTCTATTCACCGATTAAGTAAATAACTATCAAGAACGAAGTAATCCTTTAACTTTGTTTAAGGTCCCCTTTTTTTGAGAAAGGAGAATAGGAACGAAAAAAATCGAAAGACTGAATGCGCTAAAAAAAAAAATATCTTTTTTTCTTTCTCTATATAGAGATAGAATTCTTGTCATGATTCATGAACTAATGCAAGGTCTAATTGGATTTCGTAATTGAAAACGTTAGGTTGAAATATCTATAGATATTGTTACAAGAAAGATTTTATTCAAGGATTAAGTTATTACTCAACAAAGATTAAATTATTAAAAGAGAAGATGAATTCAGAAGCACTTTATTTTATTATAGTATAAATTTATTTTATTATAGTATAAATAAATATAGCAGACAGAATTCCAGTGTCTAATGGGGACCTTACAATAGATTTCATTTTATCTCTATTTATCCTACAAACATATCAAGAAAAATAAATAAGGACGGGTCCTTAGATTTATTTGTGACCTTTGAGGAGCCGTATGAGGTGAAAATCTCATGTACGGTTCTGCAATAGGGGTGGGAACAGTGATGTTATCATCCACTATGATTATCTAACAGTTCAAGTACCGTTGATATAGTGGAAGCGCAGTCAAAATATGGTTTTTGGGGATGGAATTTGTGGCGTCAACCTATAGGATTTCTAGTTTTTCTAATTTCTTCCCTAGCAGAGTGTGAACGATTACCTTTTGATTTACCAGAAGCAGAAGAAGAATTAGTAGCAGGTTATCAAACCGAATATTCCGGTATCAAATTTGGTTTATTTTACGTTGCTTCATATTTAAATCTACTAGTTTCTTCATTATTCGTAACAGTTCTTTACTTGGGGGGTTGGAATCTTTCTATTCCATACATATTTGTTCCCGAGCTTTTTGAAATTACTAAAAGGGGTAGAGTCTTTGGAACAATAATTGGTATCTTTATTACATTAGCTAAAACTTATTTGTTCTTGTTCATTCCTATCGCAACAAGATGGACTTTACCGAGGCTGAGAATGGACCAATTATTAAATCTTGGATGGAAATTTCTTTTACCTATTTCTCTAGGTAATCTATTATTAACAACTTCTTCCCAACTTCTTTCACTGTAAAAATACTTCTATATTCATGACTTGTCCCAAACAAGAGAAAGAAACAAGTATCCTATTTTTTATAGATATTCACGATATGTTCCCTATGGTAACTGAGTTCATGAATTATGGCCAACAAACAGTACGAGCCGCAAGGTATATTGGTCAAGGTTTTATGATTACCTTATCACACGCGAATCGTTTACCTGTAACTATTCAATACCCCTATGAAAAATTGATTACATCCGAGCGTTTCCGCGGCCGAATCCACTTTGAATTTGATAAATGCATTGCTTGTGAAGTATGTGTTCGCGTATGTCCTATAGATCTGCCCGTTGTTGATTGGAAATTGGAAACTGATATTAGAAAGAAACGATTGCTTAATTACAGTATTGATTTTGGAGTATGTATATTTTGTGGTAATTGCGTTGAGTATTGTCCAACAAATTGTTTATCAATGACTGAAGAATATGAACTTTCTACTTATGATCGTCACGAATTGAATTATAATCAAATTGCTTTGGGTCGGTTACCAATGTCAGTAATTGACGATTACACAATTCGAACAATTTTAAATTTGCCTGAAATAAAAACTTAATAACTCATTTTGATCTAAAAGAATGAGGCTTTTTATTTGGTGAATAACTAGAATTTTATTAATATATTCATAATTATATTGATTATATTGATTAGGAGACGAGAATCATGTTTTAATTTATATTAAATTTCTATGACTATATTGAGGATTTGCAAATATATAGATTTAAATTACTCTTTCGAGAGATTAGGCCAATAACTATATCTACATCAATCCATATCCATGAAAATGGAATTTTTAATTTAATAATAATTAAGAACTATTATAAAAAAGTAGATTTCCCTCTTTTTTCCTGACCGGGTGTCAATAAAGTTATGAAAGATTTTGATTTATTTATCTCTTATTTTATATATAATGGATTTACCTGGACTAATACATGATTTTCTTTTAGTCTTTCTGGGATTGGGTCTTATATTAGGGGGTCTGGGAGTAGTATTACTTCCCAATCCCATTTATTCTGCCTTTTCATTGGGATTTGTTTTTGTTTGTATATCTTTATTCTATATTCTATCAAACTCGCATTTTGTAGCTGCCGCGCAGCTCCTTATTTACGTAGGAGCCATAAATGTTTTAATCATTTTTGCTGTGATGTTCATAAATGGTTCAGAATATTCCAAAGATTTCCGCCTTTGGACCGTGGGAGATGGAGTAACTTCCGTGGTCTGCACAAGTATTTTTTTTTCACTAATTACTACTATTCCAGATACGTCATGGTACGGGATTATTTGGACTACAAAAGCAAGCCAGATTATAGAGCAAGATCTGATAAGTAATAGTCAACAAATTGGGATTCATTTATCAACAGATTTTTTTATTCCGTTTGAATTTATTTCACTAATTCTTTTAGTTGCGTTAATCGGCGCAATTGCTGTAGCTCGTCAATAATAACTCTTTAGAACCGGAAAACCCTTGTTATGAGCTATCAGATGCATTTCCTTTTTCTATTTGACTTTGGATATAAAAGAGAAAGTCTTTATTAGTTTGATCTATTCCCAATATATTCCTTTATTTCATTATTCTAGTCAATCCAATTGGTTAAATTGTTGTTCATATTGAAATGAATCGAGATTGATGAGGAGTTGGTTAATGATGCTCGAACATGTACTTGTTTTGAGTGCCTATTTATTTTCTGTCGGTCTATATGGATTGATTACAAGTAGAAATATGGTTAGGGCTCTTATGTGTCTTGAACTTATATTAAATGCGGTTAATCTCAATTTTGTAACATTTTCTGATTTTTTTGATAGTCGTCAATTAAAAGGAGCAATTTTTTCTATTTTTGTTATAGCTATTGCAGCTGCTGAAGCCGCTATTGGACTCGCCATTGTTTCATCAATTTATCGTAACAGAAAATCAACTCGTATAAATCAATCTAATTTGTTGAATAAGTAATATTATCCTATTAAAATAAAATTAGAATTTTCATAAATCAATTAAAATTAGCATGTGTGCCACGTAAGGTATGATCATGTTATCACAAAGATAAGAAATCAAAGTAGTTTGGCACTGTCAATCCAGAAAAAACCGGGTAACTCATCGATTCATCTAGTATTAGTATTTAAATATATAATTCATTTATCAATTTACTAGATTGAAACTTTATCACGTTCAAAAATATCGATCCAATGTCGCATTCAGTAAAGATTTATGATACATGTATTGGGTGTACTCAATGTGTCCGAGCCTGTCCTACGGATGTATTAGAAATGATACCTTGGGACGGATGTAAAGCCAAACAAATAGCTTCCGCTCCAAGAACAGAGGATTGTGTCGGCTGTAAGAGATGCGAATCCGCCTGCCCAACGGATTTCTTGAGTGTTCGGGTTTATTTATGGCATGAAACAACCCGCAGTATGGGTATAGCTTATTAATACGTTACAGAAACCTCTCCTTGAGTCCATTTTTTTTTACCGCCAAAACATGTGCCCAAAAATAAGATATTTTTGGGCACATGTTTTTCTGGTCCAAGCGTATCTTGTCTTTACCACGAACAAATTTCCTTGGTTAACAATAATTGTAGTTTTACCAATATTTGCGGGTTCCTTAATTTTCTTTCTTCCCCATAAAGGAAATAGGGTAATTAGGTGGTATACTATATGTATATGCATGTTAGAACTTCTTCTAACAACCTATGTATTCTGTTATCATTTCCAATTGGACGATCCATTAATCCAACTAGTAGACGACTATAAATGGATCAATTTTTTTGATTTCCGTTGGAAATTAGGAATAGATGGACTGTCTATAGGACCCGTTTTATTAACAGGATTTATCACTACTTTAGCTACCTTAGCGGCCTGGCCTGTTACTCGGGATTCTCGATTATTCCATTTCTTGATGTTAGCAATGTACAGCGGTCAAATAGGATCATTTTCTTCTCGGGACCTTTTACTTTTTTTTATCATGTGGGAATTAGAATTAATTCCGGTTTATCTACTTCTATCCATGTGGGGAGGAAAGAAACGTCTCTATTCAGCCACAAAATTTATTTTGTACACGGCGGGGGGTTCCATTTTTCTCTTAATGGGAGTTCTGGGTATCGGTTTATATGGTTCTAATGAACCAACATTAAATTTTGAAACATCAGTTAATCAGTCGTATCCTGTGGCTTTGGAAATAATATTCTATATTGGATTTTTTATCGCTTTTGCTGTCAAATTACCGATTCTACCCCTACATACATGGTTACCAGATACCCACGGAGAGGCACATTACAGTACTTGTATGCTTCTAGCCGGAATTTTATTAAAAATGGGAGCGTATGGATTGATTCGGATTAATATGGAATTATTACCACACGCTCATTCTATATTTTCTCCTTGGTTGATGATAGTAGGTACAATACAAATAATCTATGCAGCTTCAACATCTCCCGGCCAACGTAATTTAAAAAAAAGAATAGCCTATTCCTCGGTATCTCATATGGGTTTTATACTTATAGGAATTGCTTCTATAACCGATACGGGACTCAATGGAGCTATTTTACAAATAATCTCTCATGGATTTATTGGTGCTGCACTTTTTTTCTTGGCAGGAACGAGTTATGATAGAATACGTCTTGTTTATCTCGATGAAATGGGCGGAGTAGCTATCCCCATGCCAAAAATATTTACGATGTTCAGTAGCTTTTCCATGGCTTCCCTTGCATTACCGGGTATGAGTGGTTTTGTTGCAGAAGTTATAGTCTTTTTAGGAATAATTACTAGCCAAAAATATCTTTTAATGCCCAAAATTGCCATCACTTTTGTAATGGCAATTGGAATGATATTAACTCCTATTTATTTATTATCTATGTCACGCCAGATGTTCTATGGATACAAGTTATTTAATACTCCAAACTCTTATGTTTTTGATTCTGGACCGCGCGAGTTATTTGTTTCCATCTCCATTTTTCTACCTGTAATAGGTATTGGTATGTATCCCGATTTTGTTCTTTCACTATCAGTTGACAAGGTTGAAGGTATTCTATCTAATTATTTTTATAGATAGTTTTTTTAAAGAAAAAATAAAAGTATTTTTATTTTCTTAAATTTTAAATAAAGTAAAAACAAAATATGAATTTGAATTTTCGCCCAATCCGCTTGGTCTTTGCGAGAACCGCGTGAATCACTACACTACTTGATTCACATGGTTCTCGCCGGTTGACGCAATTTTATATATACCGTATTCTGTTTGTAACTTTTCTTTAGTTTAACTAGAGGTTAACGTAAATGCACCATAACTATGTAGCCCTATTCCTAATAGATTGACCCCAAAATAGCATATCCAAATTATAAGAAAACCTATAGTCGCCACAATTGCGGAATTTGTCCCCTGCAAATTTTTATTTGTTCGAGTATGCAAATAAATTGCGAATACGATCCAAGTAATAAACGCCCAAGTTTCCTTTGGATCCCAACTCCAATATGATCCCCACGCTTCATTAGCCCATACTGCTCCTGAAAGAATACCTATGGTTAAAAAGATGAATCCTAGGCTAATCACACGATAACTCCAATAATCTAATTGTTGAATCAATTGGGCCTTGTAATAATTATTAACAGGAAAAAAATATTTTTTTTGAAAAATATTGTTTCTTTCATTCTTGTATTGGATTTCACCAAAAGAAAATGACCCGTTTAATTTTAATAAATTATTACTTTTAGAACTATAAAAAAGTTTTCTAAATGTAATGACTAGAAGTGCTACTGATAATAATGATCCACAAAGAAGAGCCGCATAGCTCAATATCATCATACTTACGTGCATTATTAACCATTCCGATTGTAGAGCAGGTACTAATATTGTGGGTTTATGTATTTCATTTAAAAGACCCGATGTAGCAAAGCCTTGGGTAAAAATAGTACTTGAGGCAGTTATTGTTGTTAAATAATTTTTTCTTATTTTGAAATAAGGATAAGGAACTATATGAATAAGGGAGAAACTCCATGAAAGAAAAATTAAGGATTCGTATAAATCACTTAGTGGAAAATGGCCCGAATAAATCCAACGAGTTATTAACAATCCTGTTAGACATAAAAAAGTAGCTATCATCCCCTTTTCTGAGGAATAATATGGTTTTCTAATTT
This sequence comes from Artemisia argyi, assembly GCA_030686995.1. Classification (NCBI taxonomy): domain Eukaryota; kingdom Viridiplantae; phylum Streptophyta; class Magnoliopsida; order Asterales; family Asteraceae; genus Artemisia; species Artemisia argyi. The sequence goes on from JARVZY010005971.1 coordinate 23,692, forward strand.
GATTGCCCAATAAGCTTATCAAATGAATTGTAATTACAATTGAAACAATAGAAAAGGAAATATGAGTTAATATATGCTCTAAAGTTGAAAATATCATAAAAATGAAAAAACGGGGGATCCCCCCGTATTAATTAAGAAATAGAAATTGGGAATTTAATTTAATTTTATTATAGGATCTATTTGATATCTTTTAGAAGATGGCATGCCGCCACTCGGACTCGAACCGAGATGCTCTAGCACTGCTTCCTAAGAGCAGCGTGTCTACCGATTTCACCATAGCGGCTTGCTCGAACTCATAATAACCTATTTATATTCAATCGTCGAGATTGAACAAGTCAATTCACTCAATTTTAGTAAAGATATAAAAAAAAAAGAGTTCAAAAAAGTCAATTTAAAGGTTCAGTAGTTTCTTTAAGGTGTCTGGTTTTAGGGCTTTGACGTAGTTTAGCCGATTCTAAAATACGACTCTTGCAACGATAGAATTCTTCGATAGACTCAAAAACTTTTTTCTTTTATTGTCATTATTTCTGGTTTATCTGATTTAATAAATTCAATTTGAAACACAAACTAAATTTTATCAATGAATCTAAAATATGTCTATTTTGGATTACTCCAAATTGCCACTTGCACATATAATAATATCTCAACAATTAAGTTCTTTTATTGGATTTTTCATTGGGCTGAAAATTGGATATATATGGAAAATAAATTAAATATAGTATATATAATAAATTAAGAAGTCAGAAAGTTATCCAAAAATCTTTAACACGGAATGGATTAGTTTGAACAATTAATTAATTTGAACTAAAAATATTCTATCTGCCCTTCCTGATAAATATAAAATTTTTTCATTATTTATTCTTTTAAAAGTCGATGGGGAAAAGAAGACTCCCCACCACCAAAATCTGAATGAAAATATACTAAAAAAATCAAATAAAAAATCTTATATATATTTATTTTTTATTTTTAGAATTTAGAAAGAAGAATACTTCTTCTTTTTATAAGATTAAGAGTCTATTTCATATTGATTAGAATAGGAACTGCCAATTGTTAATTTTATATTAACTTTAATATTAAATTAACAAATTACTGAGATATTAATTACTGATCCAATTTTTTTAGTCAAATCCATTCCAAATTATTCCAATATTTTAGGACTTATTTGTTTGTCGTACAAAAAAACTTTTTGAATTCCCGGTAGAAAGAGATTTCCCTAATGACAAAGCTTTTAATGCCGCCCAATATCCTTTCCTTTTCCAAATATTTTTACGAATACGCTTTTTTGATATCGAAGTACGTTTTTTTGGAACTGCCATTTAAAAAAGAAGAAGTTAGTCATTGTTATAGTTGGATGTGAAAGACATCTATTGTTCAAAACGAATTATTATTTCTTATCTTATATTCATTATCTATTTTTTTTTTCTAAAAGATTCTCTTCATAGAAATCTAGATACGTCAAAGATCCGTGAAAATAAAAAATGACTCGAAATAACAAAATTTTGATTCCATACACTCTTTGTAAAACCAAAAATTTTTGGTTTTGAACTCTTAGTTCTCGTTATTTATATCTCATCTGCTATGGGATAGAAATCAAAAGAAATAAAGAACCTAAAATACCTTTATTTTAGTCATTCTATATTTTATTTACATGTAATAAAATACCTTGTAAACTTTTGCCTAATAAATTGAGTCTTTTTTTAGTAAAACTTGAAAAAAAAAAATACACCTAAACTTTAAAACTCGAATGATACTAGTAAAAAATCTGTTAAAGGGTATGTAGTTTGATAAAAAAGGATCTCAGTCATTTTTTATCCTTGCTCGATAAAAAGTTCATTTTAGAGGTATAATCTTATAAACTTTCCAAATATTCCTAATAAATTGTTTTGATTGAAATGGAAAACAATAAATCCCATAATGAATTAGTTAATGAGTTTAAATAAACTAACTAAAATCAAGAGGTTTTATTTCATTAGACCAACGACCTTAGTTAATCCTCTAATTCATATTAGCATCAAGTACTCTTTTTAGCCTAAAATTTTATACTTGCTGTATGAATATTAATAATATTTTTTATTTTCCTACTTTCCTATTATAAGTATTCGTTTTTATATGTCACTTGGTTATATCATTTGACCAATTGTAACTTCTTGTTTTGCATATTTGAACAATTTTGAAAAGACTCAGAATAAATACTAATATAAATATAAATTATTAAATAAGTTAGTGCATATCTTTATTTTTTATTTACTTTTTCGAAAGAGCTAAGATCCGGTGAATCGGAAACAATTAATTAAGAAAAAAAAAACTTTTTTTATGGAACAGACATATCAATATGCGTGGATAATACCTTTTCTTCCACTTCCAGTTCCTATGTTAATAGGGTTGGGACTTCTTATTTTTCCGACGGCAACAAAAAGTCTTCGTCGTATGTGGGCTTTTCAGAGCGTTTTATTGTTAAGTATAGTCATGATTTTTTCCATAAATCTGTCTATTCAGCAAATAAATAGCAGTTCTGTCTATCAATATGTATGGTCTTGGATTATCAATAATGATTTTTCTTTAGAATTTGGATACTTGATTGATCCACTTACTTCTATTATGTCAATATTAATCACTACTGTTGGAATTTTAGTTCTTATTTATAGTGATAATTATATGTCTCATGATCACGGGTATTTGAGATTTTTTGCTTATATGAGTTTTTTCAGTACTTCCATGTTGGGATTAGTTACTAGTTCAAATTTGATACAAATTTATATTTTTTGGGAATTAGTTGGAATGTGTTCGTATCTATTAATAGGATTTTGGTTCACACGACCTGTTGCAGCAAAGGCTTGTCAAAAAGCGTTTGTAACTAATCGTGTTGGCGATTTTGGTTTATTATTAGGCATTTTAGGGTTTTATTGGGTAACGGGGAGTTTCGAATTTCGTGATTTATTCCAAATATTTAATAACTTGATTTCTAATAATGAGGTCAATTTTTTATTTGTTACTTTGTGCGCTGTTCTATTATTTGCCGGTGCTATTGCTAAATCTGCACAATTTCCCCTTCATGTATGGTTACCTGATGCAATGGAAGGGCCGACTCCTATTTCAGCTCTTATACATGCTGCTACGATGGTAGCAGCGGGAATATTTCTTGTAGCTCGACTTATGCCTCTTTTCATAGTCATACCCCACATAATGAATTTTATCTCTTTGATAGGGATAATAACGGTTTTTTTAGGAGCTACTTTAGCTCTTGCTCAAAAAGACATTAAGAGGGGTTTAGCCTATTCCACAATGTCTCAATTGGGTTATATGATGTTAGCTTTAGGTATGGGGTCTTATCGCAGTGCCTTATTTCATTTGATTACTCATGCTTATTCAAAAGCGTTATTGTTCTTAGGGTCGGGATCCGTTATTCATTCAATGGAAACTCTTGTTGGATATTGTCCAAAAAAAAGTCAGAATATGGTCCTTATGGGGGGTTTAACAAAACATGTACCAATTACTAAAAATTCTTTTTTATTAGGTACACTTTCTCTTTGTGGTATTCCACCTCTTGCTTGTTTTTGGTCCAAAGATGAAATTCTTAATGATAGTTGGTTGTATTCACCTATTTTTGCAATAATAGCTTGGTCTACCGCGGGATTAACCGCATTTTATATGTGTCGGATCTATTTACTTACTTTTGAAGGACATTTAAACGTTCATTTTCAAAATTACAGTGGAAAAAGGAATACCCCCTTGTATTCAATATCTCTATGGGGTAAAGAGGGTTCAAAAATAAGTAACAAAAACTTTCGTTTGGTAACTTTATTAAAAATGAACAAGAGTGGCCGTCCTTCCTTTTTTTCAAATAAAGTAGATCAAATTGATGACAATGTAAGAAATCTGATCCAACCTTTTCTTTCGATTCCTAATTTAGGCAATACCAAGACTTCTTTGTATCCTTATGAATCAGATAACACTATGTTATTCCCAATACTTATATTAATTCTATTTACTTTGTTCGTTGGATTCTTAGGAATTCCTTTCAATCAAGATGTGGATATTTTAACAAAATGGTTAACCCCGTCTATAAATCTTTTACATAAAAATTCAAACAATTCAATAGATTGGTATGAATTTTGTAAAGATGCA
>JARVZY010005973.1:0-27815 GCA_030686995.1 Artemisia argyi
TTTTTCTTTATTTCTCAATTTTCTTCATCTCTATTCTCTCTCAACCTCGACTCCTCTTGAACCATTGTTTGTTAAAAGTTTTTCCAAATTACTGCTTATGGTTGGTTCAAGAGGGTGTCACATCCATTACTCTCGTAATAGGTGTTTCTCACTAGTAGTAAAGTTTTAAAAAACTCAAGGGACTAAATGTGATTTATGTTTAACACTTTCTTTGGATATGCAAGTAGAGGGACCAAATGTGTTAATACCCTAAACTCCTAAGTATATCATATGGCTATGATAACTGCTACTCTTATTTCCAGTTATTCATACTTAACCATACGCGACCCATAATTTTGTTTTTCTTTCAAAATCAAGACTTTCAAGACCCAAGTTATTCATTGATTGTAAGTGTTCACAATTGAATTATGTGTTATCTTTGCTTGCACCTAATTGTTAATATAAGTCCAATCGATGGTCTAGGGTTTATGTTAATCCGAATTTGGGTGTTTCTTGTTGGTAGTAACTTAGGTTAATTGATTGTTATAGTCAATTGCGGCATGTCCCATTGGACCTATTTCCAACTTTATCGTGATTGTAGTTGCCTCGATTGAGCGATCATTAGGTGATTTAGGTTTCATAAGCCCGTTTTTTTTTTGAAACTACTGGGATATGTGCTTATTTGATTAAATTGATTGCTTTGAATGTTGTTTCTTCTTGATTATGGGATGTGCTTATTAGGTTGTCTTATAAACTGCTTGTCGTATTTTTTTTAATATGCCTATCGAGTTATGACACCTAAGAATTATCAAGTTTGAGGTATACCTGTGTCCATCGAGTTTGAAATGACTAAGTGATGACATCGAGTTTGAGACATAAGGCTATCGAGTTTGGTATAATATGAAAGGTTATCGAGTTTGCAACATATTGTGACTTTCGAGTTTTATACTGATGCGAGTTTATCGAGTTTGGAACCTTAGGCCATCGAGTTTGAAACATCTTGGGTTTATCGAGTTTGAAACATCTTGTGCTTATCGAGTTTGTAACATGTGGTGGCTATCGAGTTTGTAACATGTGGTGGCTATCGAGTTTGATACATATAGTGACTATCGAGTTTGAAACACTTTGTGGCTATCGAGTTTGAAACACCTTGTGGCTATCGAGTTTGAAACACTTTGTGACTATCGAGGTTGATGATTGAATTGTTTTCGAGTTTGAAACTTATGAGTTTATCGAGTTTGGAACCAAATGAACTTATCGAGTTAGGAATTAAATTTTTTTTTAGTTTGAAACAAAATGGTTTATCGAGTTTGGAACCAAACCTGTTTTTGGGTTTATCGAGTTTGGAACCATACCTGTTTATCGAGTTATGTACAAAATTTTTTCCATGTTAAGTCAAAACTGTCTTTCGAGTTGAGTTATTTTCATACTTATTTCACTCCGAGACAGGAGTTTCATAATGGAACCATCATGTATGGGTTCTAGTTTTTCCAACTTTATGAAAAGAAATGTTGCCGAAATTTTTCAAAATTCAAAAGTTATGAGTATATTGTCAACTTAGAAGGAAACTTGTTCACGTTACATCATTATCTAAGTGTTGTGATTATCTTACGTGGCTCTTGGATTGATTTATCATGTGTAGTATATGTGATGATGAATTTATCTTAGGCGATTGTTTTCGGATATTATTCTTTTGTCTAACACTAACGAGCTAATCACCACGTGGCTTTTGTTGGTTTATGAATCATTTCAGGTCTCGATATGGCAAAGAAATCAACACCTAGACACGAATTGATTCAAGGAGATGAAAGAGTGATCGCTAAGACAAACCATAGGATAGATCTTGACTCTATCACATGTCATGATACTTGTGAAATCATTCTGGAAATACTTAAGAGACACTTCATTCACAACCTCCTCACCATCACTACTGAAGTACCTGAAGTCTACTTAACACAGTTTTGGGAGAGTACTGAAATCAGCAAAGATGAAAAGTCACTGGGGATCACCCTTGATCACAAACTTGTGATGTTTAATGTACAAACTCTCCGTACTGTTCTCGGTTTGCCGAATCTCAAGAAATTCTCTCATATGCCGTCATTATCAGATGTTATCAAACTTCTTCGGGAACTGCAGTATGATGAATCAGTAATCCAACTCAGAAACATATCCCACGTTGACAGAAAATACATTCCACAACCCTGGCTCACACTTTACTCAATTCTCGCCAACAGTTTAACGGGCAGAGAAACTGGACATGAACATCCTACTCTAGAAACGATGCAGATCTTCTGGGGGGTTGTCAAACAAGCTCAAATAGACTATGCTCAACTAATTTGGGTGGAGATGGTTAATCGCGCAAAACAGTTTCTCAAATCATCTACCTCGAGAATTCCATTCTACAGATTCACAAAGTGTCTCATTGCTCATTTCATGGAGAAACACCCTGATATTGATCGTAGAACGGAAGACAAGAAACACACCCCTTCTGTGGATCATAAATACTCTAAAACCAGGATTCAGAAGATAAACACTGAAAAACAAGGAATGAGAATTCCCGATAATCTTATACCTGATGATGTTCGTGACTCTGAGGCATACATTCTGTATGATGAAGCTCAGAAAATTGGTAAAGTGGGATTGACTCAGACGAAGAGAAGGAAAACTTCTAAAAAGAAAACTTCAACAGCATCTACAATCAAAACCATTCCCAAATCAAGAACCAAAAAAGGTCACAAGAGAGCTGAAGAAGAAAGTGACAAATCTTCAAGATGAACCTACAGATGATAAAGGAAATGCTCAACGGGAAACAGAAACTGAAACACTCGCAAAGTCTTCAAGCAAGAAGGCTGATAAGGGAAAAGCTTTAATAACTCAAGAAGAATCAGTAACCTCACCGATGTCTGAAACCGAAAAAGATGAACAAATGCAACTAACCTTAAGGAAAAGCAAAGAATTCGGAAGCAGAAAGAATTGCAAAAGTTACTAAGAAAGGTGAAGGTTCTGGAACTCAAGAGCCGGTAAGCCCAACTCAAGAATCAGTAAGAGATGATCAAACATCAGAAGAAACGCATTCACAAACCGAATCATCCTCTGAACAAGGTGATGATAACTCTAAAGATGAAGCTGAGTCATCAAGTTCTGATCTATACGAATCACTCGATAAACCGGCTGAAACTGAAGTTAAAGACAAAGACGATGAGGAATCCGAGAATGAAGAGAGTAGCGATGAGGAAGACAAATCGGAAAGTGAAGAAGTTATTGATGAAGAAGAAGTTAATGATGAAGAAGAAGTGAATGATGAAGAAGAAGTAAATGATGAAGATGATGAGGAGTCGGATGGTGAGAAAAAGGATGAGCTACTTGAAACCAGTCAAGACACCCCTATTGACATTGTAGGAGTTGATGAAGGACAACCAACAGTGCAACCACAACAACAACCTTTATCACAACCTCAAAGTCATCCGCTGCAAATCCCTAACACAACTGTGGTTCACTCAAGCCTGTTGAAATCATTACGTGATCAATACAACGTGCTCCAGTTACAAGTTAATGAACAAAAGCTTGAGATTGAAGCATTCAAAACCTATAAAGTTGATGAAGCAGTTGAGGAGCAGGTGAAACAGAGGTTACCTGGGGAAGTTCAGAAGTATGTTCAGAAGGAACTTCCTTCTGCTGTGAGACATTATGTCAATAGGAATCTTGCAGAGCTCGTGTCTAACAGGTTTCAAACTACACCAATCACTGTTCAGACTGTACCTCCAAAACCTTCCATAAGTGATCTCAAAGGTAAATTACTGGAAGCTATTGTGAATGATCCGGAAGAACATGATCTACGCAAGGCACTTATCAAGTCTATCAAGAAAGCGGAAAAGAAAAGCGAATCCTACAAAAGGACTACTGCCACTAAGCGTCGACATGATGATTCCGACCCTGACGATCAGCCACAACCTGACAAGAGGAAGAAAGTGTCCGGTTCCACCTCCAGTGCTCCTACCAAAACCACAACCGCTAATGTTCCTGCTGATCCAAACCCTCCACAATCTACTGAAGATCCTCACCCCTCACAAACTACTGAAGATGCTGATGTCAATGTGGATGAAATCCCTCCACTGATCACCGAAACCATATCGGAACCACCCAAGGATGCTCAGTTAATTCCTGCTCCTGAATGGATTAACCCTGATGCTCCCTCCTTTAATTGGTTTGATGAAATGGTTTATGCTTACCCTGATGACCCTCAAGCTGAAGAAATGACTGAAGGATCAATTATAGGCTTCACAAAGAGAATTAAAAAGGTGATGCAGACTCAAAGACTTCAGCTGTCTGATTTAGTTAAGATTCGCAAAGCAGGGTTCACCGAGTTCAAGACATGCACTATATCAGAACTTGAGTTTGACTACAACGTGGAGGAGGTTGCAAGAGCTTTGTCCGAAAACATTACTTGGGAAAAGAGACCGTCTTGGGATAAACTCTATCATGGCACGGAACCCCTCGTTGATGAATTCCAATATCAAGACTTCTCACAACCATTACCTCTTGTTGGTCCTCCAAGTGATCCTAAGCTCCCTAAGCAATACTTCTTCAACAAAGACCTTCTTTATCTTATTCATGGGAACACGAATCCGAATCACCGTTATGCAACATCTCTCACCAAATTCCGAGCCGCCTCATATCCTCTGGAAACACTAGAAGATCAAATGAGAGGATTGCATTCCACATCTATCTCCAAATATAATCATGAAGCTGCCTTATGTACGCTTCCCTGGCCAGAGATACGTAAGTGGTTCTACAAATACAAGCTGACATTCCGATCCAACCACAAAGTCTTCTCGAATCATCGCATTCTTGCCATCACAGCAGTCCCAAGTACCGAGAAAAGATTTGGATACAACTTTCTTGACAAAATTGAGGTCCGACGAAGTGATGATCAAATTTATACATTCAGTGAAGCTGACTATCATCGCTTGTACCTCAATGACATTGCTGACATATACTTGCTCAAGGTTCAAGGCAAACTTCAAAACTTGTCCGGTAACCTTCAGTATGACGTCATCAACTCCATTTTGCTCTTCATGCGCCAAACCATTATCAAAGCAAGAGTCGAAGATGCACAACTTGGAGTCAAAAGTTATCAAACGTCACTCAACTTTACTGCTCCACAGTTATATCCTCCTAACATCCCGCGTTTAAGACCTTTCATCTTCAACAAGAAACCTTTTGGAGTGGTTTACCCGCACGACGATAGTTACCGTTTCATGAAATACGAAGAGGTTCATAAGTTTGGGGATCAGACTCTCAGATTTGTCAGAATTCAGCTGAATGAAAAGCTCAAAGAGTATAATAGTGGAATTAAGGTGGGATGGAATAAAAGAGATGAGAAAGAAGCACTTAAGTTCCTGGCTAGGATTGATCAAAAGCTGAGGTTCAGGGAGCAGATACGAACTCTGGAGAGCTTAATTGGAGCAAGGGAACCTATTCAGAATATCCTCACTTACCGCCGTCCAGACACTCCTCGAATATGATCAGATTGGTATTCTATTAACTTGGTTTTATCATTATTTGTTCTTCATTCATTACTGTGGCTTGTGCACACATAACAATGTACAACCCGTGCTTGTATTTAAAGGACCCTGACGTACGCTTCAGTGCCTCAATCCTTATATAAGGAGCGAAGGCTTCTTACTTTTGAGTAGAATTAATCAAACATTTTCTGATTTTCATAATTCTGCTCAAAAGATAAGTATTTCACCTCAATGAGTATTCACTTGTTGAGGGGGAGCACTTGAAAAATTCATCGTTTGAAAACCAAAAGTTCTTGTTGATATCTCCCCATAAGACTCAAAAAGCATATTTTAATCAAATGTTTGTCAAAAACAACATCTTATATGCTATTTTTGAGGGGGAGAAAAGGAAAGTGATTAAAATATGAAAGTTAAAAGTTGCTAAAATGTCAAATCTCATGCGAGCTAGACTCAGATTCACCCAGGAATTGACGAAACATTAAAGTTAGTAGATTCGAAAAGACTTTTCCTCGACGGGTAATAACATCAAGTTAGTTACTAGAGCTAGTTGTCACCTAAAAGCTGACAATGGAACTCTTTAACTAGCCACGTAAGCGTGTCTCGAAAAGGATTAGTCTTAGTAGAAATGTACAGTTTCGAGAAACTTTCTGTGAACTTGACCAGGCCGGGTAATAACTTCAAGCTAGTCTAACTAGTGATGTAAGCGTGTCTCGAATCGGTCTTGTTCACTGAAAGTGGATCAATTCAAAAGTGCTCGCTCCTCCCGCATGTGCAAATTTATTAAATACATATGAGCACATGTGAAGGGGGAGCCCTTCATAAAGAAAACATAAAACTCTCAAAGTGTTAAACAAAATATTTGATAAACACAAACACTTTGAGAGATTTTCAAAGGTTTCAATGGCATTATAGGATAGTCATGGAGTTATAAGGTGACTAAGGTTAGGAAATAACCGTCCTATGATCCGCCTAAGCCGGAGGGATCTACCCAAGGACATCACCAATAGTTAGAACTAGAAGTCCTTAGGTATGATACGAAAAAAAAGGAGTAAAGAATGAAAGGAGAAAGAAGGGGTTGAAGAATTAAAAAGAAAAGTAATGAAAAGGGTGAAAAGAAATAGCCCTCCATGTGATTCAACCTTAGGGCAGACACCGGGTTCAACTCATATGCTACTGGTTATTGCTAAGGCAACACCGGTATTGAAGATTAAGTCGTCATGGACCCAGTGACGCAATGCACTAAACCTTCTTAACCACTCAAGTTCTCTTAAAAGAGCTTGTTTCATTCTCACGGGGAACCAGTGTAATCTATCAACTTATCTCTTAGAGATAGTTGATATTGAAGCAGGAGGATCCCTAGTCTCCGTATAGGAAACCTAAGTGAGCACTTATCAAGTCTAGAGCCATGAGATACATCTAAGATCTCTTAGGAACACTTAGTATTTCTACAACTGGTGTTCTACATCAATGGGCACCAGCTGTAAATTATCGAGTCCTTCGCAGATCTTAGCAATCTGCCGAGATTGTTTATGAGAGAATTACATATGTATTTCTCAATGATTGAACGGAAATTCCTGCCAGGGTCAACATCAAACAGCCCTGACAGCAGGTCACTTCGGTAACCCCACAAGGGTTACGCTTAGTGTTCGTGGTGGTTCTTTAGCGATCTACAGTCGTGGAGTGATCCCCAGCGACTCACCCAGTCATTGAGCTACCTAGTAGGTCTCGTAAGCTCCTTCGGGAGTATCTGATATGGGAACGGCCTGGATAAGGATTAGAAGGAGTCTTCACAATATGCTGTTGACAAGCTCTAATTCCTTATCTGTAAGTACCGGTTGATTATTGATAACTGTTTACTTGCAGGTACATCTCCTCCATGATGGCAGATTCCAGCATGCTTATACATACATCTTGAAGCAAATGAACGCTCCCCCAAAGATCTTAGCACCACAAAGTTCAAAGAAAGATTCTACGCCAAAAGGAAGAATCGGCAAAGTATAAAGACTAAAGATCTGAGTATATGCAAAGGAACTTCGTGATTTCATAAGTCAAAGTCCAAAGATGTATGAGCATGTTGGAATGGCGGACAACCACCACAGACACCGAAGGGACGATCGGCAGACAACTTCATAACATGATCACCATCACATCAACAAAGAACGAAAGTACAAAGAACGATGAAAGATTATTCTAACCATTTTTGAGGACGTCGACTACAAAGTCAAAGTATAGAAGATGACGACGTCACGCAACCTTTGATGACCGACCCTTAGGGGGAGATTGTTGGGAATAGACTTTATTATTTCAAGTGTCGGTCATTGAGTTTTGGTATAGGTTGCATTACTTAGTTATAACATTAGTTATTTTATTTATTTTGTAAGTTTTATGCTTGGTTTAAAGGTTTGGATAAAGTCTAAGGGCTAAGTATGTCATATTGTCTAAGTTTAGAGAAGCCCTAATCCTTACCTATTAATACCTATGTATAACCTCATTTTGAGGTTGATTGGTTCACTAGTAAGGTTATTTGTTTCATATTGTCATTAGGTGTTCCTTCCACTCTCTCTCTAAACTCTCTTTCTCTCTCTAGAATTCTTAAGTGATTATGTTGTAGAAATGGTGACCTAACACATAACAGTCACTTTGGAGTAGTTGGCATTGCTTTTACGTTCAGGTAATCATAAACAAAGTATATGTGTTAAAAAATGTAGGCCGGCTAATGGGTCAAAACATAAAAATACAATTACCTATTATTTTTTCTATTCATATGTATGATGTTTTATTGTATAACAGTCACTTTGGGAGTGTTTGGCATTGCTTTTACCTTCAGGTAATCATAAACAAAGAATTCGCGTCAAAAAATTTAGGTCGGGTAATGGGTCAAAGCGGAACAATACCCATTACCTATTTTTTTCCTATTCACACTCAATAGTCAATATTGCTCCCATAGCCTGTAATTACAACCACACAAAGCAAAAGAAATGGGACTTGGACTACTGATTGCATATCCATAAATGGACGTAAATGACATACAGTTGCATATCTAGTGAAAGAAGTTGTAGAGTGCTTGCTTGCAGATCTTGAATAGCACCATGTACTGCAAAATTGTTGCTCTCTTTATGGCGCAGACCACTGGTTGAGGTAATCAAGCTGAGACAGACACCGACTTAAGGATCATCAAAAACTTATGTCATAATATTATCGTGTTATGCAATAAAACAAATGTACAATGCATCGTGAAGATAATATCAAATAAAGATCAAATTAGTTGATATCGACACTTCATGACTACCTGCATATGGTACATGTATATACTCTAGAGAATGGTGCACTCCATTCATGTGTCATGTCGGCGCACCAAGGTTTCAAAAGTTTCCTATTCATGATGAGTAGTCGGTTGATAAATATTAATACAAAGTTTTCCTATTCAACACCAACCCCTAGACCAATGGAATTGGTTGTTGCAAATGTAATACTTTCACCATTTGAAATAACATCAAGTTGCTCCAACATCAGAGGTGTCAATAACGAACCTTACGTGTAATGATTGATCTATCCGATCCAAGCTCATCGACTGTCCTTAACATATAAATGAGCACCCAATCAGTATAGATTATAGTAAACAAACTTAGAAGCCATTTGAATTTAATGCTACCCATACCTGGGATTTGGAACGAGTCTTTTGTGTAGTTGAACAGATTAGGATACTCACTCAGTAGTTTCTTGTTGCACTTAAAGTGAACTGCATAAACCTGCACATAGATCCATCCCATAAATAATCTCTATCCAAACAATAAAAAACAAACAGCCACATGTAGTTCGCGTAGCAACCACTCGATCTATATTTGCTTAGTTTAGCTGATAGTTTGTTAATGTTGTGATACGTTATGTTGTAGGTGGTTTTGGATATGAGTAGAATTGCAGAATTGCAGAGTTGTGGTAGAAGCAGAATCGTAGAATTTGTATAATTGAGCAAAAAGGAGTTAGCTAATAGCTGTTATCTGATGTAATTGCATAATTGTGGTAGATGTTAGAGAAACAAAGGACCAAAGTAATTGAGGTCTTTTATCTGTTTGTTAAAACTCAAAAGTAATTGCAGAATGTTATGATGTTTAGTCTCAAGTTGAATCCAGTTTATACTATGTAATAGAGTCCTTGATATTGAAGATTTAAATTTGGAATTTGTTTCGTTTTATATAATTTGTAAAAATCAGGATATATAATTTGTTTTGGTCAATAGCACTATATAATTTGTCACACTTTCAAGTGTGAACTTTTCTAGTATACCCGCTTTTCTTAGTTTGCTTTGGTTGGTTTGTTCACACTTTCAAGTGTGGGGTTTTTATAATTTTCCACATTATAAAGAGTTAGCTCCTTCTTTTTTGTTCACACTTTCAAGTGTGGACTTTTCAATTCTTGTTCTTCTATTTGTTCACTCTTCCAAATGTGGAATTTTCAATTCTTTTCCACAGTTTACAATGTGAAGCTTCTTTCCTCATGTTCACAACTAACTATGTGACCAAAAAATAAAGTATTTCTCCAAACTTTGTGTGAATGGTCTATTTATATATTCACGAAAATAAGTGGCAATTCACAATAATTTTTTAACAACGAAAATCCCCACACAAGAGGAAAGTGTGGAGAATGGAATTATACACACTTTAATGTGTGAAGATGTATCAAATTAACAGTGTAAAATAATATGCTTTTTTGTAGTTATTGTTATGTGCAAATCTTAAGTAAACATGTGCAAATCTAAAGCATATGTGTATGTAAATCACCTCACACTAAACCAAACAAGTTCCATTGCCGAGACCTTTTAAATAACGCATGACTTGATAAAATCTTTTATATAATAAAAGAATTACATCATTTCGGAGTAATTTTGCAAAACCCTTCTTATTGAAAAAAAAAATAGACCAAAAGGAGAGCTCGATTTTGCCACGTAGGTGAAATCAAGCAATATGAATGGTCAATAGAAGGTCTAAATTAAATTAATTTTTGTCAAACTTAATAAATTTGATGGAGAAATTTGGTTAAAAAAATGCATAAAAATATAAGTGTCAAATTTATGAAAACAAAAACTTAAAAAAATATGAAGTAATTAATAAAACTTTGGTTGTTGAATTTTAAATAAATTATGTAAAGCTAAGTGTAAAATTACAAGTTTTATATTTTTTAATAACTTTAGAAAAAACACAAATAATCCCTTACACTTATATCTCTTATACTTTATAATATTAACTTTGCCGTTGGTGAAAGACCTGCATCGAGCTGAGCCCTTCTCACCTACCTGCTTTGTGGAGAGTTTGATCCAGACAAAACGAGTGCATTGTCCAACTAAGCCAACCCATAACAAAATGTTAGATCGGCTGACACAACCAAATTAATTGAGGAAAAGGAAAGCCCAGCGACCAAGCACTCCCGCCCCGAAAAGCGGAGACCGAAGAACTACCAGGTTGTCGAAGACACGTCTGAAGAGGAGGCCGGCGGCCTCGATATAATATTAACTTTGTTTAAAATTACACGAGTATTAGTATTCGATTTTAGACTTTTATCCATTAAAATTACAAAATTTGGTAAATATGCGAATGTATAATTAAGTTGAGTTGCTGATTTAGATAATACATGAATGTATTTTAATGTACCAAAGATGTATTTTAGTGCCTATATGAGAAATTTTATGGTAGGAATTCTAAGCATGTGTATTTGAAAGGGTTAATGAAACTTAGCAGGTGTTTGATGTCATTGATAACACTATGGGTATTAACCAACGGTCTAAAATATGGGTGTCTTTTACCTTGATGATTTAGGCCAATTGTAAAGAAAGTTGCACTAAAGTGAAAGGTCGGTAAGTATTCGAACAATCTTAAAAGACTTGCGAATGTACTCTTTGTCATTTTTTTCATGCAATTATAATTTACTTATACAAGTAATTATAATTTCCCCATTAAATCTTTTTTTGTTTGTCTTTATGTAGTAAAGAAGTTGTAGTTTAAGCATCTATGCTAATTTGGTAATTTTATTATCAAACATGAGAAGCAAATAGCACAAACTTATGAAAATACAAATTTTCAAACAAAAAGGTACATTAGTAAACATGGTATGATTGTTATTCATAATCAAGGAAATGAATCAATCTTCAAAGCTATCTAAATATGCTACATAATTTAACGAAAATATAAGTAAAAGAAATACCACAACACATCAAAAATTGATCGCATGGGTTTGCAAAACTAAAAACATAAATCACTAACATCTCATGCAAGTCAAGTATCATCATGTGATTTTGCTTTGAATAATAAAATATAATTTTTAATCCAAAAGGATTCTCATAAAATAATAGGTAGATTATAACATATATACATATGATATTGTATTTTTAGTCCACCAAGTAAAACCAATTATATTGAAACATGTTAAGTGATTCATTTCTTAATCGATAATAACAAATAATCTCTATCCAAACAATAAAAAACAAACAGCCACATGTAGTTCGCGTAGCAACCACTCGATCTATATTTGCTTAGTTTAGCTGATAGTTTGTTAATGTTGTGATACGTTATGTTGCAGGTCGTTTTGGATATGAGTAGAATTGCAGAATTACAGAGTTGTGGTAGAAGCAGAATCGTAGAATTTGCATAATTGAGCAAAAAGGAGTTAGCTAATAGCTATTATCTGAAGTAATTGCAGAATTGTGGTAGATTTTAGAGAAACAAAGGACCAAAGTAATTGAGGTCTTTTATCTGTTGGTTAAAACTCAAAAGTAATTGCAGAATGTTATGATGTTTATTCTCAAGTTGAATCCGGTATATACTATGTAATTGAGTCCTTGATATTGAAGATTTAAATGTGGAATTTGTTTAGTTTTATATAATTTGTAAAAATCTGGATATATAATTTGTTTTGGTCAATAGCACTATATAATTTGTCACACTTTCAAGTGTGAACTTTTCTAGTATACCCGCTTTTTTTAGTTTTCTTTGGTTGGTTTGTTCACACTTTCAAATGCCGAGTTTTTATAATTTTCCACATTATAAAGAGTTAGCTCCTTCTTTTTTGTTCAAACTTTCAAGTGTGGACTTTTCAATTCTTGTTCTTCTTATTTGTTCATTCTTCCAAATGTGGAATTTACAATTCTTGTCCACACTTTACAATATGAAGCTTCTTTCCTCATGTTCACAACTAACTATGTGACAAAAAAAAGTATTTCTCCAAACTTTGTGTGACTAGTCTATTTATATATTCACGAAAATAAGTGGCAATTCACAATAATTTAGTAACAACGAAAATCCCCACACAAGAGGAAAGTGTGGAGAATGGAATTGTACACACTTTAATGTGTGAAGATGTATCAAATTAATTGTGTAAAATGACATGCTTTTTTGTAGTGATTGTTATGTGCAAATCTTAAGTAAACATGTGCAAATCTAAAGCATATGTGTATGTAAATCACCTCACACTAAACCAAACAAGTTCCATTGCTGAGACCCTTTAAATAATGCATGACTTGATAAAATCTTTTATATAATAAAAGAATTACATCATTTCGGAGTGATTTTGCAAAACCCTTGTTATTGAAAAAAAATAGACCAATAGGAGAGCTCGATTTTGCCACATAGGTGAAATCAAGCAATATGATTGGTTAATGGAAAGTCAAAATTAAATTGATTTTTGTCAAACTTAATAAATTTGGTGGAGAAATTTGGTTAAAAAAAATGCATAAAAATATAAGTGTCAAATTTATGAAAACAAAAACTTAAAAAAAGATGAAGTAATTAATAAAACTTTGGTTGTTGAATTTTAAATAAATTATGTAAAGCTAAGTGTAAAATTACAAGTTTCCATATTTTTTAATAACTTTAGAAAAAACACAAATAACCCCTTACACTTATACCTCTTTTACTTTATAATATTAACTTTGCCGTTGGTGAAAGACCTGCATGGAGCCAAGCCAACCCATAACAAAATGTTAGATCGGCTGACACAACCGAATTGATTGAGGAAAAGGAAAGCCCAGAGACCAAGCACTCCCGCCCCCAAAAGCGGAGACCGAAGAACTGCCAGGTTGTCGAAGACACGTCTCAAGAGGAGGTCGGCGGCCTCTTAGTTTACCACCCTACTCACTAATGGACTATGAGGGGGAAGGTGAACGGGAATCGACCGAAAAACCGAACCGCTTGACCCCTTCATACTCGATATAATATTAACTTTGTTTAAAATTACACGAGTATTAGTATTAGATTTTAGACTTTTATCCATTAAAATTACAAAATTTGGTAAATGTGTGAATGTATAATTAAGTTGAGTTGCTGATTTAGATAATACATGAATGTATTTTAATGTACCAAAGATGTATTTTAGTGCCCATATGAGAAATTTTATGGTAGGAATTCTAACAATGTGTATTTGAATGAGTTAATGAAACTTAGCAAGTGTTTGATGTCATTGATAACACTATGGGTATCAACCAACGGTCTAAAATATGGGTGTCTTTTACCTTGATGATTTAGGCCAATTGTAAAGAAAAATGCACTAAAGTAAAAGGTCGGTAAGTATTCGAACAATCCTAAAAGACTTGCGAATGTACTATTTGTCATTTTTTTCATGCATTTATAATTTACTTATACAAGTAATTATAATTTCCCCATTACATCTCTTTTTATTTCTCTTTATGTAATAAAGAAGCTGTAGTTTAAGCATCTATGCTAATTTGGTAATTTTATTATCAAACATGAGAAATAAATAGCACAAACTTATGAAAATACAATTTTTCAAACAAAAAGGTACATTAGTAAACATGGTATGATTGTTATTTATAATAAAGGAAATGAATCAATCTTCAAAGCTATCTAAATATGCTACATAATTTAACGAAAATAGAAGTAAAAAAAAATACCACAACACATCGAAAATTGATCGCATGGGTTTGCAAAACTAAAAGCATAAATAACTAACATCTCATGCAAGTCAAGTATCACCATGTGATTTTGCTTTGAATAATAAAATATAATTTTTAATCCAAAAGCATTCTCCTAAAATAATAAGTAGATTATAACATATGTACATATGCTTTTGTATTTTTAGTCCACCAAGTAAAACCAATTATATTAAAACATGTTAAGTAATTCATTTCTTAATCGATAATAATATATAATCAAAATGAAATTTTAAAAACCCTGTGCGTGCACAGGTATTATAACTAGTTATAAAGTTATTCAAATACCTATGTTACATGTATAATAATATGCATTTTTTTTTTTTGGTTATTATTATTTTTTTAACTTATGTTATGCATTATCAACATAGGACCCTACACATGATTGACTAAAGCATATTACAACCACAAATCATTTTACCAAGGATATTGACTCATGAACTAATGCACTTAATGTTAGTCTATTGCTTTATATTAATCTTTGCATAACAACCACGGATGTTAGCTATTGTTGACCTGGACATTTGATAATGATAAATAAATTAGAGGGTACCTATAGATAAAAACTTGTTATATATCTAAATAAATTGGAGGGTACCTATAGATAAAAACTTGTTATATATCCCGTGCACGCACGGGGCTTTTGCATAAATCTTACATAATGTGTTATATATACAAAGCATAAGGAGAACTTTAGAACTCTAGAAGCTAATGCTTAGTTTCGTTATATTATATGGTTACTTTATAGGAAAAGGGCTTGCTTTTCCTATTGTGGATAATTATGTGAAGAATGCTTTGGCGAAATATGGTATTCGAAGAATCACGATGAACTCGAATGGGTTCTTCTTCTTCTTCAAATTTAATACAAAAACATGTACGGAACAAGTTCTTGAAAACGGCCCATCGATCATTAGGAAGGTTCCTATTATCCTTAACATGTGGTCTCCTAATGCAAGCCTTAAAAAGGAAGATCTTACACGATTCCTGTTTGGCTCAAGTTGCATAACGTTACAATTGCGGCATTTACGGAAGATAGCTTGAGTATGATAGCAACTAAGATTGGTATAACCAATTATGTTAGATGCCTATACTAGTACAATGTGTTTGGAGTCATAGGCTCGTAACAGTTATGCAAGAGCACTTATTGAAATTAGCTCAGAACAGGTTTTGAAAGACTCTTTGGTACTTGCTATACCTATGCTTGAAGGGGATGGTTATATTAAAGATACTATCACGATTAATTATGAGTGGCAGCCACCTCGGTGCGAAACATGCAAAAGTTTTGGACATTCTGATGAAGACTGTCCAAAAATGGTTCGTGTTAATCAACATGGGAGGAAGGAGGATAGTAGCGATGGGTTTGTGGAAGTAACTAGGAAAGGAGGAAAAGGGAAGCAGATTGTTAAGCAATATGCTCGTCACATTGATGGGGTGAAGTTGTCTAAACCAAAACCTAACTTCTATCACCGTCCCAAGCAAAAAAACACCATTGTGAATGCTAATAATGATTCTACTTCTAATGATGTTAACATGGTGACCATGAAAAGCTCATTTGCTGTATCTAACGAGGCTGATTAAGTGTGGGGAACTCGACATGATCGATGTGAATTGGAGATACATCTAAGATTAATAAGCCGCATGGGGATGCATGACAGTGAGAGTGAAGATGTGGAAAATGTTTTTGATGAAACCTCTAAATTCTTGGAACAAGATGCGTTTAGTGATCCGAAGAAAGGCAGCCACTACAACAAGGATATTGAGCTATAGTGACATATTTCGTCGCTAAAAGTATGTATTATGAATTAAGAAACATGTTTAATATTTTAAAAATAGTATATTAAGAAAATCATTTAATAAGCACTGTTAGAGACGAGACAAATCGTCACTAAACGTATTTATGAAATAAATAAAAAATAAATGATAAATACTTTCAACAACGACATATCTCGTCACTAAAAGTGACCTACATCATTTCCAGATGAGGTTGCATGCATTTATTTTCAGATTTTTCGAAACTATTTCCGCAACCAAATTTTCATACTTTTTCCAGAAACGTGCTTATCCCATTTGAAAGTTCAAAGTTCAACAAAAAAACTTAGGTCGTCGTCAGAATACAATTACGAAGATGTTCAACAAAGAAAATAGTTCAAAATCGCAATACAACCTTACTCACTTATATATGTCTAGGGCTGTAAACGAACCGGACGAACATGAACTGAGCCTTGTTCATGTTCGTTCATTTAATTTTAACCAGACAAATAAACGAACACGAAAGCTTAAACGGACAAATTTTCTTGTTCATGTTCGTTTATTAAGAAAATGAGCGTTCATATTCGTTTAAGACAAACAAACATAAAATTTATTAAATTATGCATCTAATATTGTTTTATAAGTGTTATTTTGTTTAAACAACTAATTTTAAAATTATACAATTAAAAGATATGATATACGAACACAAATAAATAAGTGAACATAAACGAACGTTAACGTATGCATAATCGAACGTTCACAAACATAAACGAACGGACACAACTTTTGTTCATGTTCGTTCATTAAACTAAATGAATGTAAAATATTGTTCATGTTCGTTCATTTAATAAATAAACAAACTTAAATGAACTTTTTACCGAACGTTTCATGAAATGTTCAATTCGTTTACAGCACCACTTATGTCGTCTTCTCAATCCTGTTCATCATCTACAGTCTCACGGGGATCGGGCGGTGCACGCACAATTATATTAGTGTTCACGGTTTGTACCTCCTTTAAGAAATGCGTGAACCGAGAATTTGTCGCAGCGACAACTTTATCCACCTGAGTTTGATTATTCATTCTTTGATGGGCTTTGGCGCTTGAAGAACTTGATGCAGAAAGTTGGGAGGGAAAGCGCGAAATAGGTGGAAAAATATTTTGGAAAAGAAAACTTAAATAAATAAATAAAAATACTTTATGCGACGTTTTGTCATCGTAGAAAGTTAGCCGGGGACTTTTAACTTTCAAAGGAAAAATAAATTGAAAAAGAAAATATATATGCTTCTAAAAGTACCAGTCAAAATTGTATACAAATCGACGTATTTTCGTCGTCGCTAAAAGTACCGTAAAAAAAGTAACCTTTTTGTTGTTTAGTTAACTTTTAGCGATGACACACATCATCACCTGAAGTCCAGATTTGTTAATCATTCCTATAAAAGTTGTATTCGAGTTAAAAAAAAAAAAAAAAAAGTAGTTCTACAGCAGAAGTGACAAAATCTTTTAATTGATAAGCAAATGTTAAAGAGCTTTATTATGAAAATTGATTTAAAGATTTGCATCAAACAGAACTAAAAAAGCAAATGATAACACATAATGAATTATCTGATTATGATACTTCTATAAGAATTTTAACATCAAAATTGACAGAGCTCGTTTTAGGCCTTTTTCTACTTTCGCACCTGGATCTGTACAAGGCACATAGTTTCACAGTTGATCTCACATTCTGGATCATTTTGATCAAAGCTTTTATTGGAACTGATAAAAAAACAAAAATAAAATATTTGCAATTGTTTACAAAGCGATTAAAGTTGTACCACACAGTTAAAGTATTCTCTAAAAGGGACATTAATTTCTCAAGTAAAACAATATTTGTGGAATAAGATGACACCACCTAAAATTTAATTTGTGAGAATTCGTATTCAATTTATGAGAAAAGGGTAGCTCAAGTATAAATAAAGACATACGAGCCTAAACTTCATAGAAAAAAAAAAAACATGCAAAAGCAAGCAATGGCTTCTTCAAACTTCTTACTTTTATCTCTAGCTCTACTACTCATTGCTCTCTCATTTGTTCCAAACTTTACTTCTGCTTCTTTGGAGGAAGCAAATGCTCTTCTAAAATGGAAAGCAAGCCTTAAAATCCCAAACAACTCCCAAATTGTATCTTCTTGGACATCCCTTCCAACGAATACTACTGCACCAGCCTCTTGCCCTTCTTGGTTTGGAATTGCATGCAACGCTGATGGGAACATTAACATGTTGAACCTCTCGACGTCTGAGTTAAAAGGTACGCTTCACCAGTTCCCGTTCTCTATTCTAGGCAAACTCACCTATTTTGATCTTAGTGTAAACTGCTTCTTTGGTCCAAACTTGTCTATCTTAATTTTTCAACCAATCAGTTTTCTGGTGCCATTCCACCTACCATCGGTAAACTAAGCCAGTTAACCGTTTTGCAACTTTTCAAAAACAATTTAACTGGTTCAATTCCACAAGAAATAGGGAATATGAAGTCTCTCACTGGATTAGCTTTTGGCAAAATCAACTCAATGGTTCAATTCCTTCATCGTTGGGTGATTTGGAGTCTTTGAATATCCTTTATTTGTGGGCAAATCAACTATCTGGGCCAATTCCAATTGAATTAGGGAATATGAAGTCTCTCACTAGATTAGCTTTAGCCGAAAATCAACTCTCTGGTTCAATACCTTCATCGTTGGGTGATTTGGAGTCTTTGAATATCCTTTATTTGTCCCAAAATCAACTCTCCGGACCCATTCCAATTGAATTAGGGAATATGAAGTCTCTCACTGAATTAGAATTGAGCTATAATCAACTCAATGGTTCAATTCCTTCATCGTTAAAAAACCTGAGAAGCCTTCAGACTCTGTCTATGGGTGACAACAAGTTATCTGGTCCTATACCACAAGGTATCGGAAGTTTGCAATTGTTTAGGCTACATCTGTTCACAAATCAGTTGTCTGGCCAACTGCCTGACGATTTGTGCCAAGGGGGAAAGCTTCAATATTTATTTGTAACTGATAATCAACTCTCTGGTCCTATTCCAAGAGGGCTATGGAATTGCTCCACCTTAATAAGAGTAAGGTTTGAATTTAATCAATTTTGTGGAGATATATCGAATAGTTTTGGTGTCTACCCAAGCTTAAATTTCGTTGATGTCAGTCATAATAATTTTCATGGCCAACTATCTCACAATTGGGGTAAATGCAAAAAATTGACTACATTAAAGATTGGATATAACAACATCAGCGGTAGCATACCACCGGAGTTTGGAAGTTCAATTCGAGCACTTGATCTTTCTTCTAATAATTTAGTTGGTCAGATTCCAAAGGAGTTAGGGGAGATGAAAAGTTTGTTATATTTAAACTTGAGCAATAACAACCTTTCAGGTGTTATACCTCAAGAGCTTGGATCATTGCATGGCCTCCTTACTCTTGACCTTTCCAAAAATAGGTTTAACGGGTCTTTACAAAGATACATTGGTGACTGGGTACAAAACACTCGCATATATCTTAGTAATAACAAGCTCAGCGGAAAGATCCCATCGGAGATCGGTAAATTAAGTCAACTCAATGTTCTTGATTTATCTTGGAATTCACTCACAAAAGAGATACCATCGGAAACTGTAAATTTAGAAAGTCTGGTAATGATGAATCTTTCTCACAATAAGCTATCTGGTTCTATTCCTAATGGTTTCAGTAACTTGCCAAGAAGGATTGATATCGACCTGTCTTACAATGAGCTAACAGGTCCGGTTCCCCCTTATGCTGTCTTTGTAAATGTGTCTAGAGAAGCATTACAAGGAAACCATCGTCTGTGTGGAAATGTTACAGGTTTGAAACTTTGTGAAAGTCAAAAGATAATGAAGAATAATAATCATTTTCATCATACGGTCATCCTTGTAACTACGGTCCCACTTTTTGCGGCACTTTTAGTTGGTTTATTCATGTGTGGCCTCATTGCTTATCGACATAGAAAGAGAACTTCTCCACAGACACCATCAGGCGAAGAAGGTGGCAATTTTTTCTCAATTACAAGTTTTGATGGACAGGCGATGTACGACGAAATCATCAAGGCAACAAATGATTTTGATGATGCATATTGTATTGGGATGGGAGGATACGGTACTGTGTATAAAGCTGAATTACAACCCAACAATACAGTAGCTGTCAAGAAACTTCATTCATCATATGAGAATGACAATCAAGGTTTCCTAAATGAGGTACGAGCATTAACAAATATAAAGCACAGAAACATAGTTAAACTCTATGGATATTGCTTCCATGCTCGTCACTCATTTTTTATTTACGAATATCTTGAGAAGGGAAGTCTAAAATCGCTCTTAATTAACGATATCACAGCAAAGGAAATGGATTGGCTGAAAAGGATAAGAATTGTTAGGGCTGTAGCAAATGGTTTGGCTTATATGCACCATGATTGCACACCACCTATAATTCATAGAGACATTTCTGGAGCTAATATCCTTCTGGATTCGGATTATGAGGCACATATCTCGGATTTTGGAACTGCGAAGCTTCTAAAGCTGGATTCATCCAATTGGACTGCAGTTGTAGGCACCTATGGCTATATTGCGCCAGGTAACTACCATATATTTTAAGTTATGTATACGCATTTCTTCTCAAGTTTCAAATTTATCTATGTTACATTTAATCATTATCTGATATATATATATATATATATATATATATATATATATATATATATATATATATATATATATATATATATATATATATATATATATATTTTTTTTTTTGGATTATCCTGTTTCCTTCCATGTAGAGCTTGCTTATACGATGGTGGCGACAGAGAAATGCGATGTGTATAGTTTTGGAGTTGTTGCACTAGAAGTGATTATGGGAAAGCATCCTGGAGAACTTATATCAAGTCTACCAACATTGTCTACTGATGATGTATTGCTAGCCAATGTTGCAGATAAACGGATTCCGCCACCATCATCTTTAGTTGAGGTACTAGCTCATACAATTTTGAATGTCACACGGGCATGTTTGAACGACAACCCACAGGAAAGGCCAACAATGCGCCATGTCAAAGATTTATTATCAGCGGATGATCGACTTTGGATGAAGATGCATGTATCGGTAACTTGATGCTAGCTTGATCGATATGATTTCGTATGATGTCTAGTATTAAGTCATAAAGTTTAAGAAACTTTTTATGTTTTTTTGGTGTCCTGAATTATGCTTTAGATTGTGATTAAATAAGAAAATAATTTATGTCAATGAAGATTTCTACCTTTCTAGACTAATATATAGTTACGTGTATTATGGATCTTTTTGGTAATTTCTTTAAATTATTCAAGTTTTACAATTAAAAATGCACACAAAAGATATCCAAACACGTCAAATCACCCAATAATGAAAGTCTGTTAATTTGTCAAAAAAGATAGCATAGACCGGATCCTGAGAAGAAAGTTAGTAAAGGAAATTTGTCAAAAAAGAAGACCGTGGAAGTCTGTTAATTTGTGAAAAAAGATGAACTAATTAGGTATGGAGTAACTAATGTACTATTGTTTTCAGATAGGGAAAAAGGTGAATAAGGTTGCAAGAAGGTTTGTATGAACATCAAAAGCAGAACGGAAATGGCAGGGAAACTGGAATGCTGACTATAACTTCACACTTCGAGACCTACATTTGGATGATTTAGTTGAAGTTGGCGATCCAAAAAAGTACGAGCCTTTGGTCCAAAATTTCATTAAAACTTATTAGAAATAATCAGTGTGATAACAAAATAGATATAATTATCAACCAATGTTATTGAATAAATTGTACACTAAGTGAAATCTTCAACCCCTTTTGACGGTTTTCTTTAGCTAACTTTTTTTCATTTTACTCGTTTGTGATACGACCCGGTTAGGGTTTGTATCAGGATAAGGCACCACTTCAAGCGTGTGCTGGCTCCGTCAGAAAATAGAAGAAAAGAACTAGAGATTTGTTTATTAACTTTTGATTGATTGAATATAATAAATGATTACAATAGTATTTATAGACAAAGTAGGGTAAAACCCTAAGACCTAAATAGGCCATGGGCTCGGGCCAGGCGTATCATTCCCCACTCCTTCAAAACCACCTTGCCCTCAAGGTGTTTTCTTAAAACATTCTTAATTGACTTCCCTAAATAAACATGAAAACAATCATAAACAAAGACACGTAAATAAAGATAGATTATATGACATAATCTTTATGCCATACGTTTGGACTTCTTGAGTAGTTTAGGCAGTCCATCCTCCTGCAACATTGGCGCAATCCGGGATCCCATAATCTTCTTTGAATTGCAGCCTTCACCTTTTTCTTCTTTCGTATTCCTTTGCCGTGAACATAACACAACATCATTCTTCCATCTTTTGCTACCCCACGACCCTTCTTGCGATATACCCACTTCAAACTAACAACCAAACTCTCGCCGAGAACATCTCTACCCTCCAACATCTTAATTACAAACTCCTTGATTAAACCCAAATTTATTTCATCTGTACTACCATCAGATATACCACCTCCATCCTTAAGTAGCGATATCTCTATATTCGACTCATCTTCGTCAACCCTACACGCTTCACCACCACCCACAACAACATCTTTCACAATTTTTTATTTTCTGAAAATTCGCTAAACTCACTACAAACTTCCACATTACTCTCACCAATATCAAATACTTCGTTTATCACGCTACTAACCTCAATAACACGAATATCTTCATTAGCATCTAAGGACTCTTTAATCACATATGGAGCTTCTTCACTTGGCCATGATAGAACGATATCTATTTTCTCTTCAATGTTCAGATTTTTCCCTGCAATTATCTCAAAACGAGCCTCCATTATACGGGCCATGGAATAGGCTTCTCCTAAAGTTGTAGGCTGTAACACCCTCAAAATTTGATACAGCGGAAGACTCAACAAGCTTTCGGGGTGCTACGGGGATTGGTATCCAACACAAGACATAATAAAACGAGATAAAGTAAACATAATAAAAACGCAACCAAAACAGGGTTTTAAAGTTTACATTTATCCCAACATCATTCAGAGTTAGGCCCAAAATAGCATAACAGTAGGTCCAAAAGTTAATATCAGAGTTTAGAAAAATAGATCCATAAACCAGGAGCCTTAGCCGAGCCTTCCATTCCAAGCATCCATATCATCACTTAATTACCTGAGAAAACGTGCTAAAAGTCAGCTTTCGCTGGTGAGATCATAGGTAGACTAAGGATTCGCTAAAAGCCTGCGGATACCCTCCGCTCCAACATAGATATTCGGGTAACCCCCGCAATATCATAAATACTCGGATAACCTCCGAAGTATTAATAACCTATAGGTGCATACTATAGTATCTAAATAAGTCAACCTTGAATAGTACACACGAAACTATGTGACTAAAGCTGAAAGTTCACCAATAACCAAATAAGCCAACCTTGAATAGTACATACGAAAATATGTGACTAAATTTGACAATCCACCAATATCCAAATAAGCCAACCTTGAATAGTACAGACAAAAATATATGACTAAAGTTGACAAAACATCCTAGTCAATACGCATAGCAAGTTTTAGAAAGAATATCAAAGCGATAATAGTCCACATAAAATAATTTGCACGTTTCTCACCCCAAGTATTGAAAACATAGTTCAAGAGTAAAAAGTGGGGCTATGACTCACCTCAAGTCCAGAAAATAGCAAGAAGTCGGTAGAAATAAGATGTATAGTAACTCACAAAACAGCAACTACGGACTCGGCACGACCTAACAATATCAACTCGTTCAGAAATCATTTCCTCAAATTCAAAATATTCCCAAACCCGGACGTAATCTGTTTTATTTTACGAAAATCCATTTCATATTAGTTTGGTGTATTTACGTTTGGTATCCATACGGGTGGTGGGTCGACACAAAACAAACCAAAAAGGTCACACAAAGAATAATAAAATAAACTATAGATCTAATATTAGCCCAATATATTATTTAAATAAATCGCCGAAGTTTATCAAATCCGTCGATTTAATAATCCTCATATTTATTTACGTAATATACCGTTCCAAGATTACACCCAATCCTAAAGCACATAGCACATAAATACTATATGGTATATATCGTGGTTTAATAAATTCCTCATATACATCGTCAAATTGGCCAGATTTCCCGATATATATATATATATTCGCTATTTATTACTCTTTACATATACCACAACCTATGGACGTCGTAGGATACGATGCCCATTAATATATTCATTTCATATAGCCAAATAACCCGATTCAACCCTTCGGTTAAGTGGTTATTTAGTTATAAGAAACGTTTATATTAATCGTCATATATCCGTGAGAACACGAAAGTCACAAATAAACTTACCTGAACTCGAGTGACTACGACTCCGCATAACTCGATAAGTTTACTCGTTATATATATAAAATGATATTTTATTTAATATTTAATAATTTGTCGAGAGTTTCTCGTTTTATAACACATTTTTATAATAATAATACTTCCAATAATATTACGCTACTCTCGTAGCCTAATATATATTTAGTCGTATTATTTATAATATGACTCGTGATTATTATTATTATTAATATACGCGCTTATATAAGTATATATCCGTTATTCACGTCTATACATTCATATAAACGTTTATATTACAAATAATTATTATTACGAGTTTTATTATTTATGTTTTATTTGTAAATAGTTATCGAGTCATACGAAATGGTCACACGTCCGAGTCATGACTCTCGGCTCATAGTCCAAGTCCAAAGTAATAAGCAAATGTCATAAAAACAATACATCTCCGACCAACACAATCCCAATCCTCGTGCTACAACAATAGGGTCCGACTACGGCACCCGACTAACCTATCTCCGTCAATCTAAGTGACCGTCTCACAATCAGTCCCCAATAACACAATTCGTCAACACTTCTCAATCCCCAAAATTCAATATCCAAGGTCGAGAACCAAACATGGTCTCGACTCACATGTATTCGGCCAAGGAACAAGTAAACAACCAACTAATAATAACCAATACCAAACCAAGTTCTAATCCAAGAACAAAATTATCAAGTTATACTCGGGTGGGTTTACCAAGCCACACCCAAGCCCACACGACTCGACCGAGTCGCGGGATATACCACGAGCCAAGAGGGCTCGAACCAAGCATCAAGGGTCACCAAAAAGACTCCAAAGAGCACGCCAAAATACCCATTCGACCCAAAAAGGTCTCGGCAACAACAAGAATAATACGGCTACGAGCCGCGACTCACAAGAGTCGAACCAAGGTGTCAACGGGACCAAGGCTACCAAGAGCCGAACCACGGCTCCAAAATAACAAGAAAACGAGCCCACGGCTCGAGTCAATATCCAAGCCGTGAGTCGAGGACTCACGGTTAGAACCAACCGACGGACAAAACAACCCGGATACCAAACCATTTATAAAAATCGAGTTTCCAACAAAACCCATAAGTGTTATTCTCGTTTTTGGGTGAAAACCCAACCGAATCTAAACCCACCATGACCAAAGGTCACGTTTTAATAAAATACGCGAGTCACACTCGCCTCACCTTCGAACAACGAGCTCCAAACCGTGTAACCCTTCGAAAAATGATGATTGGTGGTGAGATTTGGTGATAATACGTGATGAAAATGGTGTAATAAAGGTGCGTGTAGGGGCGGATCTAAGAGATTCGAGGGTGGGGATCACGAAAATAATGGTGGTTTGTAGTGGTGATCAGCGGTGGAGTGGTGGCGGCCGGATATCCAGTCGGCGGCTAGGGTTAGGGTGAGAGGGAAGAAAATGAGAGAGAGAGTGAGGTGTTTGTGTTGTGTGTGGGTACCGAACCACAATGACCAATTTGTAGTTTTACTCTTCTTTTTTTTTAAAAAAAAAAAGTATAATTAATAATAATAATAATAATAATAATAATAATAATAATAATAATAATAATAATAATAATAATAATAATAGTAATAATAATATTACTAGTAGTGTTGAGCGGGTAAAGTGGGTAAATGTAAAATATGTGGCCCGAAACCCGAACTCATTTCAACTTTAATATCTCCCGAAAAACATCCCGTAATTACTCAAATATCATCGGACTCGTAAAACGAATCATAAAATTTTCCGTTAGGTAAACCTAGTGCCGGAGTCAACGTAGTACCAGTGAGAATTTTAAAAACATACATCATCACGTAATTTCCATAATGAATTATTAAAATAATTCACGAATTCCATAACGTCATAAAAACATAATTATCCATAAAATTGGTCTTACAAGTTCGTTGTGAATAAAAATTTCCAAATAAAAATTATAAACGAACTTTAACGTAATGTGGGTTTTCAAAATAACTCCCTAAATTGCCGGTTGTCACATCCTCCCAGTCTCAGAAGAAACCCGTCCCGGGTTTCTCTCGGAACAATTCGTCTACGAAGTGAAAAGCTTCGGATATCTCTTCCGGAACTCGTCCTCACGTTCCCACGTAAATTCTGGTCCGTGTCGGCAATTCCAATGAACCTTGACGAGCGGAATGCGACTTCGCTTGATTCGTTTAACTTCACGATCTAAAATCTCAATTGGCTCTTCCACAAAATTCAATTTCTCATCAACACGAATATCCTTCATTGGAATAATAGGCATCTCATCAGAAAGACATTTCTTCAAATTACTAACGTGAAACACGTCGTGAACTTTACTTAGTTCATGTGGTAATTCCAACCTATAAGCCACGGGCCCAATTCTTTCTAAGATAAGAAATGGTCCAATGTAGCGTGGGTTGAGTTTTCCACGTTTCCCGAAACGTATCACACCCTTCCAAGGCGAGACTTTCAGCATCACTTTGTCTCCAACCTGGAATTCTAAGGGTTTACGTCTCTGATCGGCGTAACTTTTCTGCCTATCTCTGGCTGCTTGCAACCGATCACGAATCTGAGCTACTTTCTCCGTAGTTTCCAAGATAAGTTCAGGGCCTGTGAGTTGGCTATTTCCAACTTCTGCCCAACCAATAGGCGAACGACACTTTCTGCCATACAAAGCTTCAAATGGTGCAGCTTTAAGACTTGTGTGGTAGCTATTATTATAGGAGAATTCCGCAAGGGGTAAATACTTCTCCCAGCCTTTACCAAAGTCTATGATACATGCATGAAGCATATCCTCTAAAGTTTGAATGGTCCTCTCACTTTGACCATCGGTTTGGGGATGATATGCAGTACTCATATCAAGTCTTGTCCCCAAAGCCATTTGAAGTGATCGCCACAAAGCTGACGTAAAGCGGCTATCGCGATCAGAAATAATCAATATCGGGACTCCATGACGTGAAATAATTTCCTTCACATACAACCTCGCAAGTTTATCCACACTATCATCTTCACTAATTGCTAGGAAATGAGCAGACTTTGTCAGACGATCCACAATTACCGAGATAGCGTCACAACCACTAGCTGTCCTCGGTAATTTGGTAATGAAGTCCATTGTAATCCGCTCCCATTTCCAGACTGGAAGTTCTGGTTGCGTTAGTAATCCTGACGGTCTCTGATGTTCAGCTTTACCTTAGAACATGTCAAGCACTTACTAACGTACGATGCTATATCTGCC
>JARVZY010005974.1:0-27813 GCA_030686995.1 Artemisia argyi
AGCCAATTCCCAAAGACAACAGGGAGCCACTTCCCAAAGAAAACTGGGAGCCACTTCCCAAAGAAAACTGGGAGCCACTTCCCAAAGATAAAAGTTTGCTGGGAGCCACTTCCAAAGATAAAACAGTCATGTATGTATGAAATCAAGTATAATGCAATCAAGTATAAGACAATCAAGTATGAAACAATCAAGTATAAATGTTTTGAGTATTTGTACAAGTAAGCAAGTAGTTGTGCATGTATCCCCCCCAAAGAGTTAAAACAAGTATGAAAAAGTAGGGGCTATGACTCACCTTAAGCTTATGTAATGAGAAATGAAAGTGGTAGTCGAATCGCGAAAGTCTCTAAGAGCAGCCTATAATAGAACGTTGCGACTTAGGTTTGGAGTAACGTCTAAGAATACGAAGGATTGCCTATATATGTCTTGCATAATGTTCATGATGTAGTACTTAGTATATAGTGTAAGTCTTTGAATATAAATGGTTTATGAAACATGTATAGGTTGTATATCTCTTACTACCGTTCGGGCAGACATAATTCAGAAGTCATGGAGTAAACGTTCGAGGAGCCAGGACACTTTAATTCGTAAATCCACAACTCATCTCGACGGCTTACTTAATGAACTCCTCACATGAGGCTCCCTACTATTGTAGTATTTGATAACATATATATAAGTTTTGATCTTTAAAAGTTATATGGTCTTTAGCCGTGGCTTTGCCGTGACCTTGGTCATTGTTACCATGGTCTTGAGACTCAACCTTGGCTTTAGCCATGGTTGTGGTCTTGGCTTTAGGTCATTAGACCTCTTGGTCTCATCTAATTATAATCATTATATAGTAACTTTGGTCTAAAAATGGGTTGTTAAGAATTTGAAGAAAATTATCACTCAGAAAGTATTTTCAGGGCTCGAGCTTCTTTGTTCCTGAACGAAAACGGCGTTCCGGACAACTTTCGTGTTTTAACTTTTTGATGAATCGGACCAGAAGGGTGACTTTCAAAATGGCAGAAGGCAAACAGAAAGTTTCTAGGCAGATTTGCCGTTTTGGTTTCGCTAACTTCTTATGGCCATAACTTTTGACTCGGGTACTCGTTTTGGGTGATTCAAATTGCTATGTTTTCCTTTTGAAGTCCTTTATAACAGTAGGTGAGTTTCAAATATCATAGTTGTACTATTTTGGTCGTGGTTCTCCATAAAAGTCACTAGTTTACTTGTTTACTTATCATAAGTTAATATATAGTTACCATAACTTGTTTTACTTGTTTTTATACATCATGAACATAATACAAAGACCATATATAGCATGAAAGAAACATAATAAGCATGAAAATGATATTGAGCAAGAAAGTGTAATAGGGTTTGCTTACAACTTTTGGCTTTCTAAAGAAAGGAAGTCAAGTATAGAACTAGGACACTAAACCTAAGCTTGTAAACCCTTCACCATAACTCTTGTAACCCTTGCTAGCCTTGATATAACCCTTGTGAAAATCATTTAACTTCAGCCCTAGTAACCTTGTGTAGCTCCTAAATCAACCATGGAATCACCAAACAAACTTGAGAACTAGGTAGAGAATACTAAGACCTTGAACTCTTATGTGTAACTTATAGTTTGAAGATCAAAGGATCATGGTGCTAGGGATTTGTTGTGTGGCGTTTTTGGTGATGAAAAGATGAAGATCAAAGTGTTTCTAGTTGCCTATTTATAGCACGAATGAGGAGGTTAGGAAGCTAACTAGGAAAGTACCTAAACTTGGTGACCAAGTTGTAAATAAGTCTTGATCTAATGGCTAAAGTCATGAGATCATGCCACAAGTGTGAATCCCCCCCCCTAGAGGCGGTTTCACAGAGCTTGGGGAGCAAGTGTGGACTTTTGATGATATTATCTAAGCTTATGTAACTAATTTTGACTCCGTAAATTGTTAACCGTAAGTTGTTAAGTCACGAAATGTAAAACCGGGTATCCTAAAAGTATGAAACTTATAAATATGCTAGAACTTATCAATATACTCCATAATAAAATATAAAATGAGTGGTAGGTTCTATTAGGGTGCTAAAACCCTGCTAAAACTGGAAATACGGGTCTAAAACGCGTAATACGTAAAACGTACGAAAGTTGCGTAAAATTGAGAAAAGTAAAATGTAACTTTTCTAATAGAATACTAATGACTTAAAATGACTTATAATGTCTAGGCTGGGCTCTGTCTAGTGTCGGTTGGTATTAAATGTCTTTTAGACATAAAACCGTAAGCCTAAAAATCAATGAATGACTTATAAAAGCAAGGAATGATTTTTGGTCAAAGGAGGAGGGGAAAATATGTTGACTTATTCTAATAAGTTGAAAACTCAAATTGTCTTAGAAACGCGGTGCAGGTATAGGCTAAGGTTACGGCTAAGTAAAAGTGCTTAAAAACGAGAATTCCTGTTTTTCACGGCCGCGGCTTATTTTGGTCATGTTTTTTTTCTTAGTCATGATTAATTCTCTAATTAATCATGAGAGTACTAAACATTTTTCTGATGCGGGGTCACTTAACGCGGTCGAGTTTCGTTGTGCGTAGAATTTTTGAATGACGTTTTACCCTAAAACGTGTAATTCCTTAATAACATTCACGAAAATGATCTTATGAATGTCAAACTTTTAATTTGTCATGGAAATGATTTATCCCTCGAGGCCATGAAATAAAAATCAAATTTCGGGAAAATTTCAGGAAAAATGAATAGTAAAAGTGAATAGTAAAATTTTCCGGGAATAGTAATTAACCTGAAATTGCGAATTGTTACAGTCTCTACCCCTTAAGGAGAACTTCGTCCCAAAGTTCAGTTGATGTTAACTACTTACAGTGTGTCTAAGAGAATTCGGGATCTCTAATATAGTGGTGTTTACTCTGATTCGTATAAGGTTCTGGTTAAGGAGTCGTATCGGATACAATTAAACTCACTTATTTATAACTCATTACTTACATAAAGAAGCGTCCAAATTTATGTAAGTAAGGGATCAAAAACTTATGGTTCGGTGATTTACAATTTCTTTATTTAAATGAAGAGGCGTCCCGATCCATTTAAATAAGGAGATTCTAAATCATCCTACTTAAGAATTTCCGACACAAAATCCGCCTTCTGAGGCAGATAGTAAGATAATCAAGTCATCAAATCCCAAAAGCTAAGAAATAATATTATTTAACTCAAATCTTGTGTCTCATCAAACAAGAACTGTCACAAGATCAAGTTAAATAATTAGTTATTACTGAGCTCCATGTTTTTAATGACTCGACTAATCTCTGGGGCTCCTTATAATACTAAAGTCACATCATCTAACAGTGTGGAACTAAACCAACAACTACCAAGAAGCGTATGCGTATTTAGTGTGTGTAAGGCAAATAAAGAGGAGAGTCTTAACGTATATAGCAGTTATAGTCTAGGCACTAAATGCAACCTAGTTCTCTATAACCAAGGCTCTGGTACCAATCTGTAACACCCCCAAAATACCGCAGCGGAAGACTGTGTCACTGGGGTGCTACTTCATAATACAAAGTACAAGTTATAGAAAACGACCTCTAAATGAGACGTTTTGAAAAGTTACCATTCGATTAATGAATTCAAAGTTACAAACATGAGATTTCAAAGTATGATACATAAATGTATACAAATGTTTTGAATGGTAAATGATAAAAAGTGTAAGTCTTCAGAATATGCAGCTTGACTCTAAGTTCCACGCACTAGCTATCGCCTTACTAACCTGAGATAAACATGCTAAAGTGTCAACACAATGGTTGGTGAGTTCATAGAGTTTGTCTTAAAACAGTTGAAAAGCCTTAAAAGAATGTTCACACAACAAAGGCATCGTGAATCCACTCAGTTACAAGTCCCGCCATAAGAGACTTGTAACATGTGTGTTCACAACCCACTGCTAACATATAGTATAATAAAGACATGAATAAGTTCATCAAGACAATTAAGCAATTAGTAGTGAGTCTCTACTTCATCTCCGAAGACCTCACTTGGGAGCCAATTCCCAAAGACAACTGGGAGCCACTTCCCAAAGAAAACTGGGAGCCACTTCCCAAAGATAAAAGTTTGCTGGGAGCCACTTCCCAAAGATAAAACAGTCATGTATGTATGAAATCAAGTATAATGCAATCAAGTATAAGACAATCAAGTATGAAACAATCAAGTATAAATGTTTTGAGTATTTCTACAAGTAAGAAAGTAGTTGTGCATGTATCCCCCCCCAAAGAGTTAAAACAAGTATGAAAAAGTAGGGGCTATGACTCACCTTAAGCTTATGTAATGAGAAATGAAAGTGGTAGTCGAATTGCGAAAGTCTCTAAGAGCAGCCTATAATAGAACGTTGTGACTTAGGTTTGGAGTAACGTCTAAGAATACGAAAGATTGCCTATATATGTCTTGCACAATGTTCATGATGTAGTACTTAGTATATAGTGTAAGTCTTTAAATATAAATGGTTTATGAAACATGTATAGGTTGTATATCTCTTACTACCGTTCGGGCCGACATAATTCAGAAGTCATGGAGTAAACGTTCGAGGAGCCAGGACACTTTAATTCGTAAATCCACAACTCATCTCGACGGCTTACTTAATGAACTCCTCACATGAGGCTCCCTACTATTGTAGTATTTGATAACATATATATAAGTTTTGATCTTTAAAAGTTATATGGTCTTTAGCCGTGGCTTTGCCGTGACCTTGGTCATTGTTACCATGGTCTTGAGACTCAACCTTGGCTTTAGCCATGGTTGTGGTCTTGGCTTTAGGTCATTAGACCTCTTGGTCTCATCTAATTATAATCATTATATAGTAACTTTGGTCTAAAAATGGGCTGTTAAGAATTTGAAGAAAATTATCACTCAGAAAGCATTTTCAGGGCTCGAGCTTCTTTGTTCCTGAACGAAAACGGCGTTCCGGACAACTTTAGTGTTTTAACTTTTTGATGAATTGGACCAGAAGGGTGACTTTCAAAATGGCAGAATGCAAACAAAAAGTTTCTAGGCAGATTTGCCGTTTTGGTTTCGCTAACTTCTTATGGCCATAACTTTTGACTCGGGTACTCGTTTTGGGTGATTCAAATTGATATGTTTTCCTTTTGAAGTCCTTTATAACAGTAAGTGAGTGTCAAATATCATAGTTGTACTATTTTGGTCGTGGTTCTCCATAAAAGTCACTAGTTTACTTGTTTACTTATCATAAGTTAATATATAGTTACCATAACTTGTTTTACTTGTTTTTATACATCATGAACATAATACAAAGACCATATATAGCATGAAAGAAACATAATAAGCATGAAAATGATATTGAGCAAGAAAGTGTAATAGGTTTGCTTACAACTTTTGGCTTTCTAAAGAAAGGAAGTCATGTATAGAACTAGGACACTAAACCTAAGCTTGTAAACCCTTCACCATAACTCTTGTAACCCTTGCTAGCCTTGATATAACCCTTGTGAAAATCATTTAACTTCAGCCCTAGTAACCTTGTGTAGCTCCTAAATCAACCATGGAATCACCAAACAAACTTGAGAACTAGGTAGAGAATACTAAGACCTTGAACTCTTATGTGTAACTTATAGTTTGAAGATCAAAGGATCATGGTGCTAGGGATTTGTTGTGTGGCGTTTTTGGTGATGAAAAGATGAAGATCAAAGTGTTTCTAGTTGCCTATTTATAGCACGAATGAGGAGGTTAGGAAGCTAACTAGGAAAGTGCCTAAACTTGGTGACCAGGTTGTAAATAAGTCTTGATCTAATGGCTAAAGTCATGATATCATGCCACAAGTGTGAATCCCCCCCCCTAGAGGCGGTTTCACAAAGCTTGGGGAGCAAGTGTGGACTTTTGATGATATTATCTAAGCTTATGTAACTAATTTTGACTCCGTAAATTGTTAACCGTAAGTTGTTAAGTCACGAAACGTAAAACCGGGTATCCTAAAAATATGAAACTTATAAATATGCTAGAACTTATCAATATACTCCATAATAAAATATAAAATGAGTGGTAGGTTCTATTAGGGTGCTAAAACCCTGCTAAAACTGGAAATACAGGTCTAAAACGCGTAATACGTAAAACGTACGAAAGTTGCGTAAAATTGAGAAAAGTAAAATGTAACTTTTCTAATAGAATACTAATAACTTAAAATGACTTATAATGTCTAGGCTGGGCTCTGTCTAGTGTCGGTTGGTATTAAATGTCTTTTAGACATAAAACCGTAAGCCTAAAAATCAAGGAATGACTTATAAAATCAAGGAATGATTTTTGGTCAAAGGAGGAGGGAAAAATATGTTGACTTATTCTAATAAGTTGAAAACTTAAATTGTCTTAGAAACGCGGTGCAGGTATAGGCTAAGGTTACGGCTAAGTAAAAGTGCTTAAAAACGAGAATTCCTGTTTTTCACGGCCGAGGCTTATTTTGGTCATGTTTTTTTTTTCTTAGTCATGATTAATTCTCTAATTAATCATGAGAGTACTAAACATTTTTCTGATGCGGGGTCACTTAACGCGGTCGAGTTTCGTTGTGCGTAGAATTTTTGAATGACGTTTTACCCTAAAACGTGTAATTCCGTGTAATTCCTTAATAACTTTCACGAAAATGATCTTATGAATGTCAAACTTTTAATTTGTTATGGAAATGATTTATCACTCGAGGCCATGAAATAAAAATCAAATTTCGGGAAAATTTCGGGAAAAATGAATAGTAAAAGTGAATAGTAAAATTTTCCGGGAATAGTAATTAACCTGAAATTGCGCAATTGTTACAAAGCAGCCTAGTACATGAAAAAGCCCTTAACCCATCTTCTTTTTGCCCTTTCCTGTTGGATCCTTAGGGTATTTGATAACAAATGGTTTGACACCATGTTCTTCACATTTTTTGTTACATGGCAGTCCTAGTACCTTAAGCCTTGCATTAAATTCTTTCTTTGATTCCTGTTTGGGTGTAAGGTTACTGCTATTTTTCAACCTCTTTGCAACCTGTGGGAAGTAATCCTTTGCATTATAATCCTTTGAGAAGTAATCCTCCCATGACAATTGTTGTGCAACAATGATGGCATCAGAAGAGTCACTTGAAATGCCAAAGATTGATTCAGAGCTGTCACTTGGAATGTTGATGATTTCTACACAAAAAAAGCAAAAAAAAAAAAAAAAAAAAAAAAAAAAAAAAAAAAAAAAAAATTGTTACTGATTACTGGTATAGTTCACAAATATGACAATTGAAGCAGTGTTGAATACATTTCTTCTTATTGGAAGACATTATTGCAGTTGTTGGTTTGATTTGGTTATGGTTGGTTTGCCTTTAATATATACTTAAATAGAGTAGGTGTAAAACCTTGTGCAGTGAGTTAGAACTACCCTCCCCATCATCATTTGAACAACCCACCACAACTGTAGGACAACCTCCCCATCTTTTGAACTACCCTCACCATTCTTTTTCTTCCTATCTTGTTGTCTTTTTTTTAATAATGGGAGCTCCAGCACATCCCTACTACAATAAACTAGCAATTGCTTCCAATCATTTCTCATAAACCACAATTGATACCCATTTGCTACCCCATAATTAGCTAAAGCAAGTTTGAGTTGTTCATTGATCTCAAACCTCATACCTAAAACAGTTTCCGTTTTATCCCATTGTTGTGTAGGATCATGTCTTGGATATATGATACCTGCCTTAGCTCTATACTTAGGATCTATGTTATCTGGGTCATCTATCACTTCTCTTGCAGGTTCATTGACTGGTTCATCAATGAAACCTTTATAGTGACCACTATTAGAGCACAACTTCAACAGAAAGGGATCCTTGGTAGTTACAACATTAATTTTTACATTCTCATCACCTTCAGTAAAAAAAAAAAAAAAAAAAAAAACAAAACAAAACAAAACAAAAAAACTTAACATCACCATAATCTTCTTCATCACTAGAACAATAAGCATCACTAGATTCATTTCATAAGTCAACATTATTGGTTTCTGCATAGTCCCAAATATCTAAGGCATCAAACATCAAGATGTTCATCATACAAATCCACAACCCATTTTGTTTCATAACCTAC
The DNA here is from genome assembly GCA_030686995.1 of Artemisia argyi. Classification (NCBI taxonomy): domain Eukaryota; kingdom Viridiplantae; phylum Streptophyta; class Magnoliopsida; order Asterales; family Asteraceae; genus Artemisia; species Artemisia argyi. The sequence goes on from JARVZY010005974.1 coordinate 8,052, forward strand.
TGTTAGAAGAGCCTCAACATCATCATCATTTTTAATTTGTTTGATGCCTAATCTTAATGGTGTGCCTACTTTGCAATAATACAGCCTCTTAAGTGGATTATGCACTAAATGCTTAACTAAATCAAATAATTGATCAAATGACATACCTTCAAACCTAACATCTGTGATTTGCTTGATATCCCCTCCCAAATAATCGAAAGTTTTGAATGTAAAATAGCCATCGTGGTTTAAATTAACTGTGAAAACACGATTCTTGTCCGGTTTATGTTTTCTCATATTGATTATTACATAGATTAGACAAACATGATTTATGGAATTGAGAATTAGGGTTCTTGGGGAATTGGGTAGGAATTAGGGTTCTTGTGGAATTGGGGGAAAACGGTTTTTGGTAAAGTGTTAAAGTCAATGCTTAATATGTGTGGGTCAACAGTTTTTATAAAAGAACAATTGTCATTTTGTAAAAGGTTACCGGTTTAGCCAGTGACCAGTTGCAAAAGTGTCAGTTATTGTATAACTTTGACGGTTATAAAAAGTTTTGTTGGTTATCTTAATATTTTGAGTAATGCTACACTCACTCATAATTTACAAAATTTTTCCCACACAAATGAGTTGGCATGCATCTTAGCCACTCATGTGAGAGCATTAAATTGACCAACTCTCACATGAGTGGGTAAGATGCATGCCAACTCATTGTGTGGGAATTTTTTTGTAAAATGTGAGTGAGTGTAGCAATTCCCTAATATTTTTGAAAGTTCGTTACTTAACATTAGAAATTTTTCAAAGTTTATTACCTATCTGTATAATTTACCTTTTTTTTTTAAATAAAGTGTGTAATTGGATTAAACCGAAAACCGAACCGAACCAAATCAAACTAGAATTCAACCAAACTGAACCGAAAACCGAATTTGAATTCATTTTGGTTTAGTTCACGATTTGACTCTAAAAAAAGTTTTAACCGAATAACTCGAAAACCGAACCGAATGACACCCCTAGTTCACATATCATCTTTCATCTATTATCTTTCATCTATTATACTTGAGACGAGATATTTCATATGTGTAAAGATATATCTACTATCAATAAAATATCTTTTTGAAATAATAACAAAAGTTTAAGGACAATGAAAGTTGGTTGAAGATTGGATCGTACATCTACATGAAAATGAATGCAAAAAACCGCACACCTTTCACCTATACCTACCAAGGTTTGCTTACAATATTTATTACCCATTAGCATTCAACACATCCCGTGACGAATCCATTTATGTTTCATTACACGGAAAGCTAGTAAAATAACTATTGCGTTTTAGACGTTGAGTGTATTATTTGTACTTGTGGGTACTAAAAGTCACACCTACGAGAAATAAACTATTGTTGTGCTATAAACAGTGAAATGAATATCAATGCACTTAATAATAACCTAATTCATAATGAATGCTATTTATAAACTGATAATACAAAATAACCATTCTTTCCTTAATACTACTGTAATACTGATACTGTAGTATACAAAATATCCATAACGGTTAAGATAAAACGTAGGAGTAAGCCATTATGTGAAAGAGACAAAAGTAAAAGTAAAAGGTTGGAGGTATAAAAGACGATAAAGATGAGATTCGAGGGGGATTGTTTTTGTTTCCCGAAGTGTAAAATACTTAACACCAAAGGAATCTTAAAACACAAGATAAAGCCACAATGTCTGTCAAAATATGGATATTACAACCTTCTCCCACACGTGACCCCCACCTTCACTTGACCTTTTGACATAATACACAGACTATAGTACGAGTATTTTATAAAAAATTGTTTATCTAAACAATGTTATTGAACATACATTTGTTATTAGAAGTTGAATTTCAAATTTAGAGCAACTAGTGTGCTATCGAAGAAACGGTACGAGATGTTCCACGTATAAGCTAAGGCAGCACGAACCATGTAGAATCTGATAGATCTTGAGCCAATGGATCGTTAGCCTACTAATGTAATCACTAGCAAGACTAAATAGACAATCTCTGTGAGCTTATATTTATTGCGGAATATAAATACTAACAATATGCTAAACACTTTGATCCTCTATGGATCATTATTATTGACTAACAATTATTTTGATACACGTACATAATACAATGACCTTGGGTTCCTTTTATACTAGTAGAAACCCTAACATTTCTTACAAGAAACAAATAATATTAAACTACAAAAGATATTCTATATATCTTGTCCTAAAATAACTAAACTCTATCCACGGATTAACTATATCCGCAGGATGTCTATCGTCAGCAGGAACCAGTCTTCAGCAGAATCAACTATATGAATCCGCAGGAACCTGTCAGTAGAATCCATCAGCAGTATCTAAATGCTGACTTCAATAATTCCTTACAATCCTTCCCTAATCTTGAAGTTGACATGGTTAACTCCAAGATTCTTGAAGCTGTGAGAAACATGAGTGAGCCAATCATGGATCCATATATATGTACATTAACAGTTTCATCTTGTTCATTTGGATTTTTAAGCTTGGGAGGTTCATAGGGAGTAGTTGCAGTCCTCAAGAGTTCAAAGTCAAACTTCTTCAAGATGTCTTTTACAAATTTCTCCTGATGGATAAAGATTCCTTCAGTTTGTTGTTTGACTTGTAGCCCCAAGAAAAATGTTAGTTCCCCCGTTGCACTCATCTGAAATTCACTTTTCATCAAGTCTTCAAATTCCTTGCACCATTCTTCCTTGGTGGAGCCAAAAATGATATCATCCACATATACTTGTACCAGAATGATATCCCTTGAGTTCTTCTTTATGAAGAGAGTCTTGTCAATAGCTCCTCTTCTGTAGCCATGCTCCAAAAGGAATGTAGATAACCTAGCATACCAAGCTCTTGGTGCTTGATGAAGTCCATAGAGTGCCTTGACAACCTTGTACACCTTCTTAGGATGTTGTGGGTCTTCAAATCCTTGTGGTTGAGTGACATAGACTTCCTCTTCAATCTTGCCATAGAGAAAGACACTCTTTACATCCATCTGATATACCACGAAACCCATGTATGAGGCAAAGGCCAAAAATAACCTTATTGCCTCAACCCTAGCAACAGGTGCAAAAACTTCAGTATAATCAATCCCTTCTTCTTGTCTGAAACCTTGAGCCACCAATCTTGCTTTATTTCTGACCACAATGCCTCTTGCATCCCTCTTGCATTTTAAAATCCACTTGGTTCCAATTGCAATTTTACCTGCAGGTAGATCAACAAGTACCCATATATCTTGATTCTTGAATTGTTGCATCTCTTCCTGCATAGCTTCTACCCAACTAGGTTCATTTAAAGCTTGTTTAATGCTGGTTGGTTCTACTTGTGATAAGAAACAAGCAAACAGACAGTGTTGTTGATCTGTATGATTTTCCCTCTGCTGAGTAGACACATATGTTATAAAAGCACATTGTCCAAACTGTGTCTGCTTTATTGCACTTCTGGTTAGAACCATATCACTTGGATCACCAAGTATGTTAGCTTGAGGATGAATGGTGTTGATCCTCTTAGTGGGAACAGGATTAGCATCAACAGAAGTTTCAAGATTAGTCAATGTTGGAGCAAAGTCATCATCATAAGAAGCTGATTGAAAAATGCCAGCACTTTGTTCATGATTTCCAATATCTAAGGGGGTGGGAAACCTGCCAAAAGGTTCATCTAAACTTGTGGATGTAGTAGTGGAAACAGGTACTACAGCAGAAATGCCTTCAAGAGAATTGGCATCAGCAGCAACAGGAGATTCATCAGCAGAAATTGATTTTCTACTGGCATCAATAGCAGCTTGTCTCAAGAGTGCCTCAGTGTCTTGAGCAAACTCAAGACAAAGCCTTTTAGCTTCTTCAGCAGCTGCATGCTCTTGCTTTTTAAGTCTAGCAAGATCTTCTGCATAAGTTGAGTTGTCCACATCATCAGCAACTTTGGCATCAAAGGCTTCTTTGTTAGTAGGACCTGCAACATGAATAGGGAGAGAAGACACAACAATAGTGGGTTCATCACATTCTGAATCACTGTCTGAGTCATCTTCCAAGGTACCTGCAATGTTAGTAGGAGACGCTTGTGTACCTGCAGAAGGGTTAGTTTTAAATCTTGTATACCCCAAGTGATCTGTCAAATAGTCAAGGTCAAAATACCATTCATGACCTTTACCCTGAACATTTTCATTGTCTTTCAGAAATCTCAGGTTAAGAGTCTTTTCAATCTTCTTTGCAGCCAAATTATATACCCTGTAAGCCTTGCTATGAGCTGAGTAACCAACTATATAACCTTCATCAGCTTTCTCTTCCAACTTTCCTAAGTGATCACTTGTATTCAGAATAGTCACTTGACAGCCAAAAGGTTTCAAGTATTCAATGGTAGGTTTCTTCCCAGTCAAAAGCTCATAGGGTGTTTTATTATGAGGTCTAGTAATCAACACCCTATTTAGCAAATAACAAGCAGTGCCCACTGCTTCAGTCCAAAACATAGTGGGAAGCTTAGAGTCAACAAGCATGCATCTTGCAGCCTCTATCAGGGTTTTATTCTTCCTTTCTGCAACTCCATTCTGTTGTGGAGTCCTGGGATTGCTATAATCCCTTTTTATACCCTTTGTCCCACAGAGTTCAATAAGATTTGCATTTTTGAACTCTGTCCCATTGTTACACCTGATTCCTTTGATCTTCTTGTTAAGTTGGTTTTCAATGAGGGCCATAAATTCTTTTAGAGTCTGAAAGGTTTGATCTTTAGTCACCAAAAGAATGTCCAACTAAACCTACTATAAGCATAAGTGATCACTAGACAGAAGTACTTATGGTCAATACTCCTGATAGATGTTGGACCAAAAAGATCCATATGAAGCAACTGCAAAGGTTCTGAGATTGTGCTCACAGCAGTAACAGCTTTATAAGAAGCCTTGTGTTGCTTTCCTTTGTTGCATGCAACACAGTTATGTTCATTAGTAAATATCTTGGAAGGAAGTCCATGAACTAGTCCATCTTTAGCAAGCTTGTTGATGACCTTGAAGTTTACATGTGCCATCCTTTTGTGCCATTTTATCGATTCATCCAAGGCTGCTTTAGCCACCAAGCATGCTAGATCACCTTCTGGCTTTACATCATTCAAGTTGAAGGTGTAAAGATTATGATTTCTTGAAACCCTTAGCAATACATGACTTTAATTAGGTATTTTGAAGTCATGTGAAAGAATGAGACAGTCCTCCTCAGTGAAAAGCACATGAATCTTTTTGTCACAGATTTGTGAAACTGAGAACAAATTAACACCTTGTAACTCCTTCACATAATAGACATTCTCAAAATCCACCTTTGGAGTTCTGATGGTTCCTTTACTAGTTATTCTTCCTTCTCCACTTCAAAATCTCACTTTACCTCCATCAAAAGGCACAAAATTATGTAGCTTCTCTTGATTCCCAGACATGCTTCTTGAACAGCCACTATCAACAATACCTAAGTCTTTATTTAAAAGAGGATGTCCCTACAATAACACAATATACAACAATATGAGTACCATAGAGAGACTCAAGTCATGAAAGACTTGAGCCTGCCTTGTGGATCATTATTATGAAGCCATGTAAATGAGTTAGATCCACCATTGTTTCTGGAACCCCTGTATACATAAGGTTTATTAAATTTCCAAGAACAATCTGCTGAGGACTTTACAGCAGAATCCCAATTTGCCCTTCCCAAAAACATTGGGTCATAACATTCAGGCCAATGACCATTTTGAAAATAAGTATGATGATATGCAGAAAATGGTCTAGCAACATATCTATTCCTATCAGTAGTAACATATCTACTAGCAGAAACAGATCCACCAGCAGGAACAGACCTCTCAGCAGAAACTGAGTTGGTTCTGCTGGTGGTGTGAGGTGCCTGTGGAACACATGAGGGTTTGGAATAAGCATTGGTCTACTTTGGTCTAGGTCTATTATGAGCAACAGAAACACCCATCCTCTTTTCATGAAAATCACAATCCTTAATCAAATGCAATTTACTACCACAAACAAAACACTTCTTCTTTCTAGAAGATTTATTGAAACCAAAAGATGTCTTATTAACCACAAAATTATCCAAACAACCACCAGAAATAGAATTGTTTTGTAATGACTTAAAGGAATTGTTTTCAAAAGAAGTAAATAGCAAATCTTCAGAAGAGGCTGTCTTTGAAATAACTTCATCAGCAGCAACTTCAGAGTCCACAGACTTGTAAGATGACTTGACAGATAGCTTTGATGAGGACTTGGGTGAGTCTGACTTGGTCTTGGAATCACAGCTGGCATAACTAGAGGTAGAGGTCTCTGAGTTCTTGTCCCTGAAAGAACAAGAGACATATTCATTAGAATCATCACTAGAGATACTACTAAAGTCAGGGGAGTCAATGGTCCTAATGCCAGTTTGCATCTGTGATTCTGGTAAGTCCAAATGGTGGGATATGGGCTTAGAGGTTCCTATGGTAGTGGGGAAGTCAGAGTTATTAGTTTTACAAGTAAGGTTTGGTAAAGCATCAGACTTTTTGCCATACAAATGGTGTGAACCATCAAAGTCTGAGGTTTTGGAGGTAGGCATGAATTCACCTCTAATTGGTCCTGGTACAGCATGCATCTCACCTTCTTTTAAGAATTTTACAGGTTCAAGGTTATTCTTACTTTTCTTATCTAAATAATGGTGTTCATCTGCACCAACATATTTCTGAAAACCTAAACCTATCACAGATGTTACAGACTGACTGCTATAGAGTAAACTAGCTAACTTATCACCTGAAATAAGCCATTCTTTATGCCTAGTCACTTCCTTATCCAACTTATCTTGCAAAAATTCTTTCTCTGATTCAATTCTAGCTTTTTCTTTTTCAGTAAATTTTAACTCATTGCTAGTCATCTCTAAATCTCTTTTTAATACTCTTATCTTTTCCTCATAAGCCAATTGATTTTGTTGAAACCAAACTTTCTGTTTTTCTAAAGTTTTAACAGCTTCTTTATAAGATTGAGCTTCAATAAAGCTGGTTTTACATTTTGGTTCCATATCATCATAAGCTTCTTTAAGAGCATTATATTTAGGGTATGTTTGGCGAAATGGGCTGGAGCTGTGGCTGGGGCTGGGGCTTATATTATAAGCCGAAATTAAAATTTGTATTTTTATAAACTTGTTTGGCAAATGTGCTGGGGCTGGGGCTTATTATTGTAAAATTACTAAAAAAGACATAATTAAATAAGTTTTTGTATATGTTAGATATTTTTGTGGGTAAATAAGTAATTTATTCTTCAAAAGCCCCGGGCTTAAGTTTTTAGCATCTTTTATGGGGCTAAAGTTTTTAGCCGGCTTATTTTATAAGCTCTTCCATAAGCCCCATGACAAACGAGACTTATTTAATTAGTCGGCTTATTTTAAAAGCCCAAGCCCTATAAGCCCCATAAAAGCCCATCCCCAAACATAGCCTTAATATCACACCCAAAAACACAATCAGATACATGAGGAGATATTCCCATGAAGGCAAAGTTAGCATCACAACTAGCCAAGCAGGAGATTTGCTGAAAAGAACTGCTTAAAGCATCTTCAGTTTCATGCTCATTCCAGTCAATGCAAGCATCTACAGCAGTCACCAAAGCCTTTGAATCTCTAGCCTCCACCTCCTTCTTACTGTAAGTTGAATATCTTGTACTATCTTCACCCTTCTTGGTCTTGCACTCTCTTGCAAAATGGCCAATCTCTCCACATGCATAGCACTTCACTTTTCTTCTGTCAAAACGAGCTACATCTCTTCCATTAACATTGAGCTTTCTTCCAGCCTTTTGCTCAAACCTTCTGACTTTGAGAGACAGCATTGCCATTTGCCACTTTAAGTCCAACTCTTCCATTGCAAGTTCCCCAATCTGCTCAAAATCTTTATAAGCTAATTGTTGCTGTTGATCAACTTCAGCAACAAATGAATGAAGTACATCTTCCATCACATTACTAGCCTTTGGATAATTCTTTGGACTAGCAGTTGTGAAAGATAATGTTGTAGTGGAAGGACTTGGACTAAGAGAATGTGACACTCTGTTAGAATTAGTGCTGATAAATGCAGAGTATGATAGAGATGTTGCATAAGAAGAGTGTCCCTTGATATCAAGTTCCAAGGCTCTGAGTTTGTTGTACAAGTCATCAAACAAGAGATAATCCAAGCCACCTTTGGTTTTCAATGATATGCTGACCTGAGACCATGAAAAAGGTAAGGCCCTTAGAAACTTGGAATTAACCTCCTCATTATCAGGCCTTGCTTGAAGATGATTCAACTGACTCAGAATCTTCTAAAACTTATCATAACCTTTGTGAATGCCCTCCTCTTCTGTTATTCTGAACTCCTGAAATTCTTGCTTCAGCATAGACTTTCTCATCCTTTTAGATTCCTCATTGCCCCCAAATCTTGTTTTTATGGCCATCCAGATTTCTCTAGGATCAGTGAGGGAATGAAAATCTCCCATGTGATCATCAGGAATTGCTTGAAGCAAGATAGTTCTTGCTTTGTTCTCCCTTTGTACAACAAGGATTTCTTCAGTAGATGATGGAGGAAAGATAGTAAAATTGCCATTGGGATCTTTTCCAGTCTTTTTAGGACTGCATCCTTTTACTATCATATTCCATAGGTTAAAGTCGACACTGGCAAACCAGTTCTGCATCTTCATGGCCCAAATTTCATACTCATCCTTCCTGAGATAGGGAAACTTGGCGTTGCTGTTAGAGAAAGCAACCTGTTGAAGCTGTTGAGTGAGAGTGTTGGCGTTTGTTAGAGTGACATCAGAAGTTTCTGCATCTCCCATTGGTACTGAGTGAAAGGTATTTAAGTGTAAGTTTGATTACAGAGATTATCTTGTGGCTCTGATACCACTTGTAGGATCTACACTTGATAGATCTTGAGCCAATGGATCGTTAGCCTGCTAATGTAATCACTAGCAAGACTAAATAGACAATCTACGTGAGCTTATATTTATTGCGGAATATAAATACAAACAATATGATAACACTTTGATCCTCTATGGATCGTTATTATTTGACTAACAATTGTTTTGATACACGTACATAATACAATGACATTTTGTTCCTTTTATACTAGTAGAAACCCTAACCTTTCTTACAAGAAACGAATAATATTAAACTACAAAAGATATTCTATATATCTTGTCCTAAAATAACTAAACTCTATCCATGGATTAACTATATCCGCAGGATGTCTATCGTCAGTAGGAACTAGTTTTCAGCAGAATCAACTATATGTATCCGCAGGAACCTGTCAGTAGAATCCATCAGTAGTATCTAAATACTGACTTCAATAATTCCTTACAAACCATTTTTGAAATAGAAGGCTTTTATAGAAGAATATAGTTATGATAGGAACATAAAATAGAAGCTGTTCACGGTGTTTGAAATAAGGCCAAACCCCAACTTATAATTGAGATGAACCAAAGATGTAAGTAGTTTGAACAACTATTCAGCATATCAGTCGATTTAAGAGTGTAAGAGTGTACAGACAAAAAGGGATTATGAGCCAATCAACCTCACCTTATGCAAATTCATTAGAATTTAAAAGATGTCCATTTCTCATAAAAAAATATATATATATATTTTGACGAGTTATGGACCTATGGTACCCATCATACTCATAGCTTTTGTCATTTCTTCCATAAAAAATCATTGTCTTACACTTGATAAGTAAAAGTTTAAAATCCGACACAATTTATTACACATCACTAATCACTTACATAGTGGTTAAAAGTTCAAAAATAGGTTTACATTGCAGTTATGTAAACGAGATGGAACAAAAGATATAATCAATACGGATTGACAAGGTGTGTAATAAATATGATGAAATGTGAAGCCACATCTCAGGAATGTTGTCATATGATCGCTATCTAATCCATTTTTCAGGTTATCTAATCCTAGAGTTCGGGTCTACTGGGTTTGTTTTAGCTATTAAGTTTGAGTTTTCGAAAGAATCTCTAGCGAAAATTTCCTTGAAGACTAATGAAGTTTGCAAACTAAAGGGCCACATCACTCGTACATGAAACTTTTCTTTGGAACAACATTACTTTTTCAAAAGGCAATATTCCACAAATCAAGTAAGTATGATTTTGCCATCAAATCACTTCCTATTTTACTAATTAAAGTAAGTAAACAGTAAACCAAACTAGTATTTAAAAGACAACAGTCCCTCCAACACGTGTTAGACAAAAAAAAATCAACAATGGTCTAACCAAAATCACTATTTTAAACACAAATTAATACTGTACTAACTCATAGTTTAAATTTAATCAGAGTTAACAGGTAAGAGTAAGGTACATGTATGTTTAACCATACCAAGAAGAAGATTCATACAAATATGTTTATAAACACTCATCACACAAACAAAAGCTGTCATCTCTTTTGTTTTAACGCAATCATACACACAGTCCCCACCCCCACCACCTTCTCAGTGTTCTATATATGCATCCATATCTCTAGTTACTTTTAAACCTTCTTCCTTCATCACACCAAAAAAACTAAAAATGATGAAACTCATCATTTTCTCATTTCTAACCCTTTGCTGCTATGTGTCATCAACAGCAGATGAAAACAACAACAAAAAAACATACATTATCCATATGTCAAAACACTACATGCCAACATCTTACTCAGATCACACACAATGGTACGACACATCACTCAAATCCGTATCAGATTCTGCAGAAATGATCTACACTTATCACAACGTTATCCATGGTTTCTCAACCAGACTCACCGACCAAGAAGCCCAACAATTGGAAAATCTTCCTGGGATCTTGTCGGTTTTACCCGAGTTAAGATACGAGTTGCACACCACGCGCACACCCGAGTTTCTCGGACTTGAACAAAACGGTAACTTGTTTCCACAGTCTGATAAAGAAGGCGACGTCATTATTGGTGTGTTGGATACTGGTGTTTGGCCTGAGAGTAAAAGCTTTGATGATACTGGTATGGGGCCTGTTCCAAGCGCGTGGAACGGCGCGTGTGAAACGGGGACTAACTTTACTGCTAGCGCTTGTAATAAGAAACTGATTGGTGCAAGGTTTTTTTCTAAAGGGTATGAAGCGACGTTGGGTCCCATCGACGAGTCTAAGGAGAATAGATCTCCTAGAGACGACGATGGTCATGGGACCCACACGTCGACAACAACGGGAGGGTCAGTTGTTGCCGGTGCGAATTTATTAGGGTACGCGACCGGATCGGCGCGTGGGATGGCTCCACGCGCTAGGGTAGCGGTGTATAAAGTTTGTTGGGTGGGGGGTTGTTTTAGTTCGGATATATTATCCGCGATGGATAAAGCAATTAGCGACAACGTGAATGTTTTGTCGTTGTCGCTAGGGGGTGGAACTGCGGATTATTACCGTGACAGCGTGGCAATAGGAGCGTATGCAGCAATGGAGAAGGGTATTTTCGTAAGTTGTTCAGCAGGTAATGCGGGGCCCACTTCGTTCAGTTTATCAAACGTGTCACCTTGGATCACAACCGTTGGTGCTGGTACTTTAGACCGTGATTTTCCAGCGTACGTTAATTTAGGCAATGGGAAAAACTACTCTGGTGTGTCGTTGTATCGAGGTCCAACACTGCCCGATAAGATGCTGCCTCTAGTCTATGCAGGTAATGCTAGTAATTCCACTAGTGGTGCTCTTTGTATGCATGGTACTTTAATTCCTGAAAAAGTTAAGGGTAAATTAGTACTTTGTGACCGTGGGGTTAATGCTAGGGTTCAAAAGGGTTCCGTTGTTAAGGAGGCTGGCGGCGCGGGTATGGTGTTGACGAATACAGCGGCTAATGGCGAGGAGTTGGTGGCCGATGCACATTTGTTGCCCGCTACAACTGTTGGGCAAAAGGCTGGGGATGAGATCCGAAAGTATGTTATTTCGGATCCTAATCCAACGGCCACAATTGATTTTGAGGGGACGAAATTGGGGATCCAGCCATCCCCTGTTGTGGCCTCATTTAGTTCACGTGGGCCCAACACTATCACCCCGGAGATACTTAAACCCGATGTGTTAGCACCTGGTGTCAACATTCTAGCGGGTTGGACTGGGGCGGTTGGGCCTACTGGACTAGCGGATGACACTAGACGTGTCGGATTTAATATCATATCCGGTACGTCGATGTCTTGCCCTCATGTGAGCGGACTCGCGGCTTTGTTAAAGGCGGCCCATCCAGAATGGAGTCCAGCCGCGATTAAATCCGCTTTAATGACAACCTCGTACACTTCTTACAAAAACGGTAAAGTTCTCCAAGATCTTGCTACAGGTAACCCATCAACACCGTTTGATCACGGTGCGGGACACGTGGACCCGGTATCTGCCGTTAATCCAGGTCTTATTTACGATATAAACGCGGATGATTACTTTGATTTCCTATGTGCATTGAACTATACAGCATCCCAAATACAGTTAGTGACCAAAAGAAACACCACTTGCGACCCTAAGAAAACATATTCCGTAGGTGATCTTAACTACCCTTCTTTTGCGGTTGTCGTCCCATCGGACTCAACAGGCAAAAGTGGCGGCACCACTGTAGTTAAACACACTAGGACATTAACCAATGTTGGTTCAGCCTCATCGACTTACAAAGTGTCCACATTTTCGGATAGTAAAACAGTACAAATGTCTGTGGTTCCTAATACTCTGACTTTTAGTCAAGTCAATGAGAAGAAGACATATACTGTGACATTTACAGTTGGTTCGATGCCGATGACCTCAAATGTGTTTGGTCGGATCGAATGGACAGACGGCAAGTTTATGGTCGGAAGTCCGGTGGCAGTTAGTTGGTGATGGGTAGGAAAATTTATGTTTTATTTTAACAAGTTGTTCAAGACACTCCCTAAAGGTGAGTGGTTTGGTTGTTGATTAAAAATTTGGATTTCTTTTTTTTCCTGTTTTTGATTTAATTATTGTTATACTGTTTAAGGTTGTTTAATTAGGAGATGGGGTAGATTTAAATTACAGTATGTTTTAAGGTAGAAAACATGAAGAATATGTACTTAATAAAGTTGGGAATGTTTTCTTCCTTTGTGTACATCTTCTAATATTCAATTTGAAAAATGTAAATTGTCTTTGTTAAACATGTTTTGTAGATACATTGGATTGAAGACTGTTAATGCAGTAGTCGATTTCATATTTAAAAAAATCTGGCCTTGCTTATGCGTGTCGTTATGCCTTCCAATGTCGTTAATGAGACAACAACATTGGAACTTGGAAGAGAACTCAAAAGAATGACTCGTTGTATTTAGATATTTAAAGGGACGAGTTATAAGTGTTGTGACCATTCGGCATTCATTGCTGATAATGATCGTATTACAAACTGTCTGATTCATACATGACAAATGATCCTCCAACAAATTTAGTAACTAGCACTAAAACCTACCAGTCGACATTTCGAATCCAGCACATATAGATGTTGACCCAAATAATCTATTACATGCTTCACCACTGAAATAGCTAGCTAATCGATAAAGCTACACCTCTAACAAAACTATTACATGTGAGATAGTTTTGATTGTCAGTATGGTGAGGTCGTGAGATGGTTTTGGGTCGTGGATATTGTGAGGTCATATGTTGGTTTTGGTCGTGGATATGGTTCGGTCAGAGGAGATGGTGAGGTTGTGAGGTGAAATGGTCAGGTCGTGCATTTTAGTATGAGGTTTTTATTAGGGGGTATTTTTATATTTTGGGGTGTCTTTTCTATTTGTAGTGACATCACTTGATCAGATTGTGTTGAACCGTTTGCTTTGAGGTTCTTACTGGTTATGTTTCATGTGACGTCGTGTGTCATGGTGTGTTGTGGTCGGTTTCAACTTGTGTCATACTTTTTACCGGGTGTGCGCCCTTAGCGTCACTGTGTTTGGTAAGTTTGGTGTGTCGGAGTTGTATCTCGGTGTGTTAGATATTCTATTTATGGTACCCTTATTTGATCCGAATGTAGGTGTTGTCATCAAGTCGGTTGATTGGTGTAACCTTTTTGATTTGTTATGTTTGTGTCATTGTAAGTTTAACATCTTGCTAGTTTATCTGTATAATATATATTGCGTTTCAAAAAAAAAAACGCGTGTCACAATCAAGTAAGATGCTTATTTAGAGGGGAAAGTGCCATGTTATTGTAGTTTGGTGTTGATATCTAGTTAACTATTAATGAACTTAATTTTGAAACTAATGACCATGTTCCTCTGTAAATTAGTCATGCCTCTTTTAAAAGAGCAATAGTTTGTTCTGCCTAAATGAATGAATACTCTATAAATTTTTGCGCACTCTAATTTATGATGTTTTAACATTTATACTCTTACATTACTTTTACTTATTTTCATCCTTATAAGGGTATAATTGTCAAGACATCATTAATTAGAGTGTGCAAATAAATTTCTTAAGTGTGCAAATCATCACTCATACACAAATTAAATACACCCATGACCCACGCTATTAAAAACTTTTATAAATAGAACATGTTGGTTATCTTGTTTTATCCTTTTAGATTCGAGCATAGTGATTACCAACTTCTTAGGATAAATAACTAATGATAGGTCAAACGACAAGGTCCATATGCAAAAAAAGAATCACTTGATAACTTCTTTCGCATTTGATATATTCCATGTGCAAAAGGCATAATGATCTACTCTATTCACATAAATAATCATATAAAGTGACGAGCATTCATTTTATTCAACGCGTTCATCATAAATAGAACCATAAATTTATTTAGTGGATTAATTCGAGTTCCACACGTATACTATAGAAGGAAAACCATCATTGGATGGGCCATCGAAGATATTGGTCAAGGTTAAAAATATACTCCGTATGAAATATCAAATAGTACCTGCACTAAGTTTTAATATACACTCAGCAGGTCAGCATGTACTATTTTTTTTATACTCCATCCGTCCCATATTAAATGTCATGCTTATCTTTTTAAAGTCTTTCTTTCTCATATTTGACCTTCAATATTTGTGTTTATGTAATATAACACTTGATACAAAATATATGAATAGATTAAGTTTTAAATATATTTTCAGTGCGTATAATTTTTATCAAATACTATATAACACAAATAAAAATATTTAAAGTCAAAGTTAATAAAGAAATAATTAAAAAGTCATTGACATTTAATATAGGACGTAGGGGTGGCAATTTCTGATCCGATACGAAACCCGATCTGAAACCGACATGAAAATTAACAGGTTCGGGTTGAGCTAAATAAATTTTGGGTCAGGTTTGGGTCGACATGTCTAACCCTTTTATTAAACAGGTCAGGTTTGGGTTGAGAATAAAATAAACGGGTCAACCCGCCAACCCGTTTAAGTTTTTTTTCCTTAATTAAAAATTATTTATATTTTATTATACGGGTTAAATAGGTTAAACGGGTTGACCCGCTAACTCATTTAACCCATTTAACTAATGTAATGTGCTAACTTTTGTATATAAAACGGATCAAATGGGTCAACTCGAAACCCGTTTAACATATTCAACCCGTGAAACCTATTTAACCTGTCAACCCAAGTATATATACGGGTTAAATGTGTCAGGTTCGGGTAACGTGTAAACATGTCAGGGTTGACATAGCTGACCAATGATTTAAATGGGTCAGGTTCGGTTGGGGTTTTCTGACCCGTCAACGTGACAACCCAAACCCGCCAACCTGAACCCGACCCGAATTGCCACCCCTAATAGGACGGAGGGAGTATTAAGAGTAAATTACATGGATGGTCCATGTGGTTTGTCTAAAGTAGCAACTTTTGTCTCTCAAATTTTAAAGTTGCACTGGTAATCCCTAAGTTAGTAAACAAATAACATCACCGGTCCTTTAGTTTAACTGGTATCAAGTAATTCCGTTATAATTTACACGTTAGCCCATTTGATTAAATATCATTGCATCATTTATCCTTAATAATAACGGCTGTTTATAATTTAAAGGTTTTCATATGTTTTTATCCGTTTTTACACGATCGTCAGCTTTTATATGTTTTTATCTGTTTTTAAATGTTTTTGACCGTTTTTATATGCTTTTCGTCCATTTTTCTTACGTTTTATCTGTTTTCGTCCGTTTTTTTATCCGTTTTGATATGTTTTTATCTGTTTTCATACGTTTTCGTTCGTTTTTCTTAACTTGTCAAACTTTTTTTATTTGTTTTTATACGTTTTCGTCCGTTTTTATACGTTTTCTTGTGTTTTTATCCGTTTTTATATGTTTTCGTCTGTTTTTCTTACGTTTTATACGTTTTCATCCGTTTTTATACGTTTTCACCCGTTTTCTTACATCTTCATACGTTTAATCCGTTTTTGTCTACTTTTATACGTTTTTATCCGTTTTCGTCCATTTTTTATATGTTTTCTTTCGTTTTTCTTAAGTTGTCATACATTTTTATCCGTTTTTATACGTTTTCATCCGTTTTTATACATTTCATCCGTTTTTCTTTTATTTTTATCCATTTTGTTACGTTTTTATACGTTTCCATATGTTATTATAAGTTTTCGTCTGTTTTATCCGCTTTCATCCGTTTTTATACGTCTTCATCCGTTTTATACGTTTCCATACGTTTTTATACGTTTTCGTCCGTTTTATACGTCTTCTTACGTTTTTACTAGTTTTTAGACATTCAAATCATAGATAAAAACGTATGAAAATGTACAAAAACGTAGGAAATGTAAGAAATCGAGCAAAAACATATAGAAACGTATGCAAACGTATAAAAACATAAGAAAAAACGTATAAAAATGGAAAATAACGTATGACAACTTAAGAAAAACGGAAGAAAACGTCCGAAAACGTTTAAAAACATAAGAAAAACGGAAGAAAACATATAAAAATGGTCAAAAACGTATAAAAACGTAAGAAAACGTATAAAAACGGATAAAACCATATGACACCTTAAGAAAAACGGAAGAAAACGTATAAAATGGATAAAAACGCATGACAACTTAAGAAAAACGGCCGAACACGTATAAAAACGGGTAAACACATATGAAAACGGATGAAAAAATAAGAAAAACGGACAAAATGGATAAACGTATAAAAATGTAAGAAAACGGGTGAAAACGTATAAAAACATAAGATAAACGAATAAAAACGTAAGAAGATGTATAAAAACAGATAAAAACGTATAAAAATGAACGAAAACATGCAAAAACGGATAAAAACATATGAAAACTCTAAATTATAAACGGCCGTTATTATTAAAGATAAACAATGCAACGATATTTAACCATAGGGACTAACGTGTAAATTATAACGGAAATCACTTAACAATAGTTAAACTAAAGGACCGGTGGTTTTATTTGTTTACCAACTTAAGGACTACCAGTGCGACTTCAAACTTCGATAAACGAAAGTTGTTACTTTTGACAAACCACATTGACCATCCATGTAATTTACTCTTATATTAAAAAGTATAGTGCTTATTGACAATGCCGGGTGGGTGGGTCGTGGGTTCCCTTGTGTTAAATTCCATGAGTGGTGGGTGATGGGCTTGGTGAAAATGAATCAATATGTATTACTCTTAAAATTTTGTTAAATATTTTTATCACGAGAGAATTTTATCTAGTCATTTTTAAGATCTTGGGTCAAATACAAATCCACTGTACACTCATTTGCTGCAAATAATTCTCGATGTGAAAACACATATTTTCAAGTGTCTATTTATTTTGTCGTGTTTGTTTATTTGTTATCGTTTTGTTATGGTTTCGGCTTAGGTTACTTGAAATAGGATAACGATAACTAAACGATAAAAACAAATGAAAATAATAAACGATAGGGATTTGATTGCAACACTTTGACTTGGATTGGATATTGTGACGTTATTATCATTGGACTTGAATTGGACGTATCGGATTTACGGTATTAGTCATTTCGACATTATGGACCTTTTGATAAACGAGAGGAAAAGATGTGTTAGACTTTGACTAATTTAACATGCCTGGACCCGAACAAATATGAAACGGTCGACAAAACTAAACAACTAATATACACGTGACTGATATATTCATTTGTATTATAAAATTGTGACGTTTAATGATAAATAATTAATTAATCAAAGAGTCGTTTGACTTGGGGAAAACGATGAATAAACGGGCAGGTCATGCCGAAATTTCGTAAAATCTCTTATAAACCTAAAACGTTTATGTAAACTAAAAGCTTTTCAAAAACTTACATGTTTTATTGAATATGACATTTATTTTGGAAAAATGGGGAAAAGCCTAAACTAGTTGCTTGTCTGTTTGTTTGTCTATTCTTTTCGATATTCTTCTCTCTTTTATTCTTTTCTTCTACTCTCATCTTTCTTGGATATTCTTTCGTGATCGTCGACTTATTCTTTTCTATCTTTCTTGTAACACACCAACCCGACCATGGGTCGAAATGCCACACTATGGTGTCAATCAGAACATACAACGCATGCAGAAGACTTATAAACATATAGGTTACAAAGGTAATATAAGAAAATAAAAGAAATGCTAACTCTATACAAGATGAAATACAAATCCAAACTAAATCTAACTGAATCCAAATCAAAGTCTAATCCAGAGCAAATAGGTATCTAATCATCAGGGTAGTCCACTAAACGCTCATATACACTCTTCACTCAATCCCAACTTCCAACCTAAAACCTGCCGCAGGAAAAAAATACGGCTGAGCTTAAAAAGCCCAGTGAATGTATATATATATATATATATATATATATATATATATATATATATATATATATATATAACAAAATGAATAATCGAAACATATATAGGTATAGAAAAAGTAAATCATAAGCTCCTGCTGAAATGAATATCATCTGTCAATGCATAAGAGATCAACGATAACTGTACAATATCATAAGTCAAATGAATAATGAATATGAAGAGTCAAATGATAATATGAATCATAGAGTAACTAGAATCAAAGAGCACGTATCAACAAAGGCTTGTCTACCCGAGCCACTCAAATAGACACAAAGAAATATAGGAAAGCCACAAGCCGACCTACCAGAGCCACTCGAATAGGTCTCAAATCACATATCATATCTCCGTAAAATCATAAGTTGTACAAGGAGTAGCTAGCTCCAATGTACCAGAAGTGAAAGGGGTACAAGGCACGTACAGTCAGTCACTAAGTCAAATCACATCATATCATATCAAACACATATACCTAGAATGCATCTGTACGCTCCCTAAAACAGAATACATATACAAGTACGAGACTATGCATATATATAACAGAATGGCCATAGTGATCACATATATCATATCATATCATCACAGAAGGGAACGCCGGTGACTAATCACACCGCCCTAGATAGTGTCATGCCATTGGTGCCATCAGTGACATGCCCATGGTACCTCCATGGCTAGACAAAAAACTCGGGCATCAGAACAGAACATATCAAAACAAACAAGCAAAGCTATGCATAATCATAACAAAGCTCCTAGAGCATAACATAACAGAAGCTCATATCAAAGAGATAGTAATCAGATAATCATAACAGAATGGATAGCAAATAGAATCCTATCAAGGATAAATAAAAAAGGATCACAATATATCAAACAAAAGGGATCATAGCAAAGGTTCATATCAAAAGGATCATATCAGCGAAGCATATCAAACGGATCATATCATAGCAATGAATCAAAGTCAAGGATCGAAAAGTCATGAGATCAGAACCCTGAGAAAGGGTAGAATATCTGTACCTCAAACCGCTAATGAAGCCATATAAAAAAAACATAAGGATCGAAAGTTACTCCTTCTTCAGCGAATCT
>JARVZY010005977.1:0-27806 GCA_030686995.1 Artemisia argyi
AAGTTTGCTTATTTTGCCTAGGTACACTGAGTCATCAGTGTAAGTCCACCATTTTCAATAGACCATAGATTGTTCCCACCCTAAGCTTTTTGGCTTTTTGGAAACCCCATAAGCCCATCTCTAAGGTTCTGAGCTTAATTGCTTATTCCTGGCTTATTTGGTAGGGCTGCTAATAGCTTTTAGTTTGTCCATTTCCCTAGATCGTACTGACTCATCAGTATAACTCACCCAACTTCCAAAGCTCACCCAGAGCTTATTAGTGGGGCCCAGAGCTTAACTCTTGGCTTTTTGAAAAGCCTATCTGGCTGGCTTATTGGATCTAGTTAGATATTAGACCCTTGATCTTTTGTGTGGACCCCACACAGGCATGCTTATTGGCCTATACCACCTAGCATCTGAGCAAGTCAGGTTTTATAGCTTATTTCTAAAGCTCATTCTGAGCTTATTAGTGAGCTTATTGGTGAGCTTATTGACCTAATTGCTAGACCACCAGTCCACATTCAAGGTTCAAGTATAAGTTTGGACTCCTGAACCCTCTTGTGGACCCCACAGGGGGCTACATGTTGACCTTTTTGGCCTTTGTGGCCTGTCAAGTAAGCCTAGTGCTTATTTGCTTATATCAGCTTTCCTAGTGTGCTTATCTTTGCCATTTTGCTTATTTTAAGTTGTTTCACACCTGTTTGTAGCTTATTTGAACTTAAGACATCATTTGATAGCTTTTTCAATTAACCACAAGTCCTAATAAGCTTAAATATACACTGATAAGCACAAGGGGGTGCACATAGCTTATTAATAAGCTAAAACAAAAGTATTTTCATAAAAGTTGTTTTTTTCAGTAGATAATCAGTTGTCAAAAAGAAAAACCAACAAAAACCAACTTTAAAAATAGTGATAGCTTCTATTTAATATGATTTATCTTTTATCTAAAAGGATTTTCAGTAATTTTTCTAGATTTTTCTCTTTTACTTTAGTAATTATTAGAATTAATATTAGTTTAATTAATAATTAAGGAATATTAGTAATTAAATAGTTTCATTAATTTTAATTAACAACAGTACCGTTTTATATTTTTCCTAGGTTTTATAAATCATTAAGTATTTTTAGAAAATAGTTTCCTAATTACTACTGTTCATTTTCTAATTTTCTTAATTAATCTAGTTAAATTAGATACTAATTAATAAATAAGTAATTAATTAGTAAAATAGTCTAAAAATAATTTTTATAAACTTTTTATAATTTTTTAGGATTCATGTGATGGTTAATTAGATTTATAAATTTTTCTATAATTTTCTAAGTCATTTTTTGTATTATAAGTAATTGAAATTAGTTTAAATAGTTTAATTAATATTATTACTATTTAATTAATAGAAAATCCACAAAAAGACAAAAATACATATTTTTAATTTTTAAATTTATTTTAAGTCATTTTATAATTTTATAATTTAATTTTTCAATTTTCTAGTTAAAATTTGAATTATAAAGTTTTTAAGTTAATTAGTTTTAATTAAATAGTTAAATAGTTTTTATTTAAATAATTAATATTAAATAATAAAATAATTAAAAAAATATTTTTCTTTTTAATTTAATTTTCTTTTTATTATTAAGTTTGTAAAATTTTCATTTGCACCCCCTGTAGTTGTAAATTGTTTAAAACTCACCTTTTCTGCTGTCTGTAAACAAATCTGATTTCTAATTTGTGTATGTGTAATCATATCTGTGTTTCTGTTATTGTTAATACTGTTTCAGTTGTTCAAATACCAAATAATCAGTAGTATAATCAATTCCAAATCATCTTTGGTTACTGTCCTCAGTGCCACTCATTCCCACAAATGTTTTCAAACACCATTTCAATCTCGTCGGGACATAACGACCAGGGGAAACTCTATACTATCGACGGAGCATTGACCTTAGGCTGTTTGACTTTGTTGACCAATTCACTTGTTTTAAAAACGTTTTAGGTTTAGTGGTTTTCAAAACCCTCCCTATACAAATCTCACCACTTTTGTAAAAAGTTTTTGTAAAAATCTCAATCATATAAAAAAAGTTCATTAACAGTTTTCCTAAAGTGTTAACAACAAAAAAAAAAAAAAAAAAAAAAAAAAAAAAAAAAAATCAAAAACAACAAAACAATCGTGAAGTTAAATTACTTCGGTTTCTTTAAGATTACAACCTACACAGGTGGAATACGGAAGTTCTGACATTAAATTGCGAACTGAAGAGAGATCCATTCTTCTCTCCCGCCACCCTACGAGTAATTTTAAAGAAAACGATTTCGGTTAACGAATCGACACCAAAAATATTTCCAAAAGTTTTCTGCACACACACCCAAAAAGCCAAAAACAATGTTTCTGTTAATATTAATTACATAAAATCTTACCACCGCAAACCAATGCAGAACACCTACCAACTGGGGGTGTGAACATAATAAGTTCCCAAACATAAGATTAAAACTTGCCATTGTATCCCTGTGAGTGGTGTACCTTTTTCAAAGAAGCCATTCACCTGTGATTATTGGTTTAAGTTCCCTGTTGTTTTGCCTCGATCTTATTTTGAAAAATTGTTTTTAGTGCATGCGCACTCGTTCACAAACAAAGCGTAAAAGTCAGAAAAACGTACCCGAGCTACGTACTGTTATTGAAGAACCAAAAACAGAAATGGACGACGGGCCACCACCACCCCCTGACCTTCCCAAGGATGAAACAGCTCCCGATCTCCGAACGATGGAGGAATTGTGTCAGCCTACCATGCAAGGGAGGGGCGGACCTATTGCACCACTCACTATTGAGGCTACGGACTTTGGCCTCAAGCACCACATGATCCAACAAGTCCGGAATTCGTGTCAGTTTCACGGATTACCGGGTGACGATGCTAACAAGCATCTTGACAAATTTTTGACCGTCACCCAAAGCATGAAACAAAATGGCGTCACCGAAGACGGCCTTCGTTTGTACCTCTTCCCCTATTCTCTCACTCATCATGCTACTTCCTGGTTCAATCGTCTTCCTAAGAATTAGATCCACACTTTTGATGAGATGGTTACCAAATTCTTTGCTAAATACATTCCACCATCCATGGTAACTAAACTGAGAAATGATATCAGCAACTTCAGACAGCGTCCTGACGAGTCCTTATTTGAGGGATGGGAACGCTATAAGCTTGCAATTGATCGATGTCCAAATCACAATATGCTTCTTGTCACCATTATAGATACCTTCTACAATGGTTTGACACTTCATCATCGTAACACCATTAAAGCTGCTGCTGGGGGCACCTTTATGAAAAGGACCCCTGAAGAGTGTTATTATATAATCGAAAACATGAGTGCCCATCACAATTTATGGGATTCCTCAGCCGAGAGGAATGACTCGTCATGTAAATCTGTCACTCCAGCAAACAATGATATAGCTATCCTTGCTAAAAAACTGGATGAGTTGTCCACTGCAGTCTTACGTATACATCAGTCTAGTCAAAATCATCACGTCAAAGTTGTCAACCCAAGTTGTGAAACTTGTGGTGGTCCTCACCCGTACACTGAGTGTCCAGCCTCCGGTGGCTTCACTCATGAGAATGTGTACGCAGCTCAAGGTTCCTATAATGCGGCAGGTAGTTCCTACCAACCACAAGGGGACTGCAATCTGTTGAGCTATCGTTCTAATAACTACCTTGGACCACCCGGGTTTAATCAGTCTCAAAATCAAAACCAAAACCGGAATCAATATTTTAATCAAAACCAAATGAACCAGGGTTTTCAAAACCAAGGGAATTTCCATTCCGGTCATAATCAGGCTTTTTAAAACCAAGGAAATTTAAACCGTAATCAAGGTCATGGTAATTTTAATCAGGGTAATAACTTCCAGCAGGGTAATTTTCACCAAGGAAACAATTTTCAGGGTCATAATAATCAGAATCAACAGAATTTTCAAAACAACCGTGCTTAAAATGTTCATAATCAAAATCAAGCCATTGTTCCAACTGGACCATCATCCGATGAGTTGTTGAAACAGTTTATGAAATCCCAAGAAGAAATGAATAAATTGTTGGTCAGCCAGATTTCTGAACTTAAGAAGTCTTTAAATGATCGACCCTCGGGCTCAGGTACACTACCGAGCAACATGATCGCTAACCCGAGGGGAGATGTTAAGGCGATCACGACCCGAGGAAACTCTATACTATCCACGGAGCATTGACCTTAGGCTGTTTGACTTTGTTGACCAATTCACTTGGTCAATATTATCTGACGGTTTAGGCTCAATCACCCACCGAGAACCTGAATCACAAAAGTGAACAGGATCTTCCAAGCCAGGGAAAGG
This sequence comes from Artemisia argyi, assembly GCA_030686995.1. NCBI lineage: Eukaryota > Viridiplantae > Streptophyta > Magnoliopsida > Asterales > Asteraceae > Artemisia > Artemisia argyi. Next base: position 4,311 of record JARVZY010005977.1, read on the forward strand.
AGCTGTTGGTGACAGGGGTCTTGTCCAAATATTTTGGATCCAAAGCAATTTTTTCTAACCCTGATTTAACATTATTTGGGTCAGGGTGTGCAACATATTTTCCATTGTTATAGTCAAGTCCTGTTGCTGAGCAAAAAGTTTTGAAATCCAGGACAAATTTTCTTTTCTCATTTAAAACAGAGAAGCTGATGAGAAATTCCTTGAGGGGCCTGAGTTCGTTCTCATCAGCACTGGGTGTCAGGTCATGGGCCTGAGCAGTACACCAGAACTCCCTGAGGAGGTGATGGTACTGAAAGTAGGGTGTTGAGGTGTCACACCCCGCCACGGCGGAAACGCGCGGGTGTAACTTCATGGATATCATCACAACACCTGGTGTCTACATAGAGAACAACTACATGCACATAAATAGAGCAATGTACAAACACAAAGTGTTGTAACAATACCCCAAAATAAAATAACCAAAACAAAACATAAATCCAAACATAGATGATAAACCACTTCCAATGCAACTAAGGTCTTGTCTATCCACATCCTTCTATCTTATCCTTAGAAAGCTCACCTGAAAATGATGCTTAAAATGTCAACATTATGTTGGTGAGATTCATAGGTTTAAGACTCAAACACACTAGGCAACCAAAATCACTGTGATTACAAAATATAGCTGGACGAATAAATTACAGTTATCATATAGCTACATGTATTTGCAAGTCAAGAATCACACACAAAGGCAACAACACTCATAAGGCAACCAATAGGACGGCTCGTGTCCTCCGACCCCACAATAATTACAACAGGACGGCTCGTGTCCTCCGACCCCACAATGATTACATCAGGACGGCTCGTGTCCCCCGACCCCAATAAACATCAATTAGGTCGCATGCGCGAGCAACAGGATAAGCATCCTCCTAATCGAATCACATATATCCACACAAGCAAATAATCACACATAGCATACATACGATAACATTATAAGTCCAAGCTCTTTTGACACACACATAATCACAGTAACTCAAATATTTAAGACAAGCATCATTCCCATCCCAAGTTTAAAACAAAGTAAAAATATGGGACTATGAACTCACCTTAAACTTCGCAGCTTCCACAAAAACAGCTCACAATCTATAGCACACAAAAATAATCCACATTACACAAGGTCAAGCTAAAAGCTACAACCCATGTAATACACATATGATGGATGTCTAAGACTCATATGACCCACCATGGATCTCCTAGACACCACACTATCCACTACCATAACTTAATACTCACTAAATCCGTTGCACTCTTAAAATCAGAAGATGCAGAATTTTTGGGTACATTCACCCACATAAAATCATGACAAATAAAGCTCAACAACTCACACAAAAAATTTACCATGGTCTCTCATAAGCATAGAAGCTAATCCCAGAAGGCCATGGACCAATAACACACACAAATACTCATAAGAAATTCAAACTTGTCAACTACTCAAATTCGGATCTGAACACACACCAAAAAGTTTTGATTTTTAATAATTACTTCCACAAGTTTTTATCGCGAATCCTCTTCATGGTAGTCTAATATAACCCAATACTTAACTATTCCAGAAGCCCTAGTCAAAATACCACTTTTACAACCATATGACACCCTCAAACTTTTACCCAAAATCTGTCCCGGTTTGACACCTTAACAAAGAAAAATCAAAATACCAACTTCCCGACCTTGAAATCAATCGTGGCTGGAATTTTTGGAAATCACTTTCATTATACTTCAATTTAGACCTAAAATTCGTAAACTAACTCATTACCATCTGTTATTTACACTCACATCTTTACAGCCTTACAAATCTGTCCAAACCCTAACCCAATAACTAGCATGTTTTACGCTCAATTCTCTAAACCAATCATCATACTATTATCATTAATTGATCCCAACATGTTTAATAACATTAATTTACAGAAGTTAACACAAACCCTAATCCATCATATAATTATTACATGAATTAGATCAATAACTAATTAATTACACATAAGGGTTAAGGATTGTACCTTGATTCTTGATTATTGTTTGCAAACTATGAAACCCTAATGTTTTCTTCTTGTTTCCTCCTTGTGTCGACTCTAAATTGCAGGAAAAAGGGGTTATGGGTCGTTTGTTATGTTTAGATGGGTAAGGGTTGGGCTTGTTTGGGTTGAACTAGGATTCCTTGGACCTAAGAGTCATATTTGGACTCAAATTGGGTTTCCTTTTCATTTTTTTTGCATAGCCGATTTTTATACCATATATATATATATATATTTATTTATTTTTTTATTAAACTTAATTATTACACTCAAAACCTCATACTTTTCATATTTTATGTATTCCCATATCGAAACCTAACGTCTTACGCGATAAACCTTAATTTTATAACAAATCGGAAAATATTCATTTTCAAAATAAAGTTTCTAAAAATAGATTTTTACACTCTCTTATAAGCATAAAACATAAAAACAAACACCTCGTAACTTGCTAACGCTCAAATACTTGAACGAAGATTCGTTACGCAAAAACACAAAACACCAAAAACTACACAAGTCATTTCTACACCACAAAGGTGATCAAAATGAACTTTCTCAAATTTCAAACTTTCCAAATCACAATAAAACCATTTACGCAAAGGGATTTAGTGCTAAAACTCACCTATAACACACTTATAACACTACAATCACCTATAACACATCAAACAAACGTCAACCGAGTCAAGACTATCAGTCAAACCGACCTGCCAAAACCACGGTTGTTACATCATCCCCCACTTAGGGAAATCGCGTCCCGAGATTTCAACTACTATAGTCACCACTCACAACAGCAATAGGAAATTTATGGATTTTTAAGCGGATAAATACCACACCATAAAATCACCGAGAAAGAATCGCAAAAATGTGAACCGACTAAATAGTCGAATTCACACGATAGAAAACATCCCGTCACTCCAACGATACACGAAAATAGATACACTACACCGATCAATAACACCAATGATCCAAACGACTTCTCACAGGTAGGTACGATACCCTCGAACCAAATGAAAAGCCATATGGTAACCGCAAGACGCACTCACAAATGACAGATATCCATGAAACAAACATTTATGAATACCCCGCATCTAACTTCCACGATCTAAAATCCAACTACAAACGATCTACTTCACCAACCACATCAGTAAACAAAATTTGGGTACTTAAATTTCATCGGATCCTCACGTTCCCAAGTAAACTCAGGACCACGCTTAGAATCCCACCATACCTTTACCAATGCTATCTTACCATACTTCACCCTTAACATCTCGATCTATAATCTCAACAGGTTTCTCGACAAAACGAAGAGTGTTGTCAACCTTACATTCATCTAATGACACGTGCAGACTAGCATCCGCCTTCTTTCCCTTAGATACGTGAAACGTATCATGCACTCTACTTCACTCCTCAGGCAAACTCAACCGATATGTCTCAAATCCAATCCTTTCCGTAAATCTGTAATGGTCCTACGTATCTCGGTGCTAGCTTGCCTTTCTTACCGAAACGCACCACACCCTTCCAAGGAGATACTTTTAACCTCACAATATCACGAACACCAAACTCCAAGGGTTTACGGCAATAATTCGCATAACTCCTTTGGCGATCTCTTGCTGCCTTAAGTCTTTCCTTAGTCAAAAAACCTTATTCGTAGTCTCTCATTCCAGTTTAGGACCAATTAGTTGGCTTGTTCCAACCTTTGCCCACAGAACAGGTGACCTACATTACCTTCTATACAACTTTTCACACGACACATACTCCATACTAGAATGATAATTTTTGATATAGGAGAACTCAGCTAATGGTAAATGTATACCCCGGCTTCCTCCAAAATCCAACACACCCATGCTCTCAGCTCACCATCCAACGCCTGATTTGTACGCTCACTTAGTTCACTCATTAGAGAATGATAAGTCATACTCATCTACATACACATTCTCAAGACTCTATAACACGATTTCCACTATCGTGAAGTAAGTATTCCATCTTGATATAAGCTGATTGACACGACACTCCACGTCTCTCTACCAACTCATCAAATGAAATGTCTCACCAATTCCTTCTCAACAAAATCTCAAAGTATCTTTGACCGTTGCATCACCATAATAATCGTTGACATCAACACTCACCTTCAAGCGTATCAACCACTTGCTAAGGTAATAATACGTTTTATCCATTCTCGGATGTATCAAATACCTTGCATGAATGATGTCCTTACGCTTCCTCTCAATGAGACCAATAGCTGGTCCGCAAAGTTCATTCCTCCATCTTCGTTCCTTTCCAATTACTGGTCTAAACCAAGTAATCATTCTTCTTACATGTTTTCATCCTTGAACCACTCTCTCTAGGCTGTCAACATCATCTTCTCAACTCCGAACTGAATTATCATAATCATTGCTCACAAACATCCAAGCTTCACCCGTTCGCTCCCGCTCAGCGCTCTTACCACGATTTTCGCCCTTCCTTTACGGTAGCGAATCAAACAATCGTAGTCACTGGGAAATTCCACACCCAACTTCTCTTCAACATATATTAACCTCTTGTCAAATATATGCTAAAGATTCTTATGATCCGTGTAGATAACACTTCCTGCTCCATACAAATCTCATCTCCAAGTTCTATTTCCCAACTTTAAACCATGTATCACACAGTTCCTCTTATGGATCTTCCACCTTCGCGATGCCTATGCAATCTATAGAAAGATAGAAATGAATCGTCAATAGTACCCGCCATTCCTGAGGACAATCGTCTCTCAGATGATGTCTTAGGTACTCTTCACCACTTTTATCTTACTAATGTCCACGAACACTCGCTATCGTTGACTACCTTCCTGGAGAACGTACATCTTAAAGCTACACCTCTCACTTGAACAACTTGGCAAACACCCTCTTCTTCTTCAACGAACAAATTGATAATCAAAACGACAATCTATCCTAAGTAAACGACGCGAACCGTGAAACCGGTCGAACAAAAACGTATATCAACGAACTCAAAAGGGGTACGAATTACCGACTAGCGAAGTAACGAACATCAAAATCAAAGCTAGAAAAACACAATGAGAAATTTTTCCCCAATAAAAGTAGACACGGATAAAATGTTCATGAATATCCATACAAAGAAAATATAAATTACACGTACCTATAAAACATCCGCAAACGTACCTCAACGAAAGAAACACTCGATGAACAAAATACATAACAAGTTTGGTAAATGAGAACCATAGACAGTTCTTATTCCCATACTCGACCTTCTCAAAAACAAATGTACACCGTTTTTTTTATTTTATTTTATTTTATTTTTCACAAGACATATCTTAAACTTATACATCTTTTTTTTTTTTTTTTTTTTTTTTTTTTTTTTTTTTTTTTTTTTTATAAAATATATATATAAACCATTTTATGTAAGAAATCAACATAACCATTTTTTTTACACTTCATTTCCCAAAAAAAAAAAATATTAGTTTCCATCAAACGACCTTGAAATACCCAAAACGAATTTTAAAATACCATAAGGACTTTAACTCAACCTCTTATACGAATGCGAAAGACATGGAGAAATCAAGTAATCAAAATAATCATCAAACGAACTCATACCAGTGAACACTCACGCAAATACATTGCAAACCAAGCGAAAAACGCAAAGACTCATTCGTACAACGATCAAACCAAAATCATAGAAAAACACCGATACTAACGGGCCACAAAACATGTCACAAAATTCAATTGGTGTATGTAAATGAGGAAATCAAATATCCACACCAACTCGTCACGAACCAACAATACTTGAAGAATAGCATAACATTCATCCGAGGAATGAATGTATGGAATAATCAAAGAAACAAACCAGTATCCAACAAAAACGAATTCGATTACCCGACACCTATCACGACGTCAAATAGAGAGAATATGGCATCTGTACCATCATGGTACGAATAGGAATGCCAACCAAAGAATTAGGTATACAAACGGAGCGTCTAGCAAACGAATCAACTTAAATACCACAACATAAGTACCCACCGATAATTGAGGTATCAACCTATGATAGGTAGGATGGAATCTTAACACCTACACACCCCAACGTATAACGACTGCCCAAACGGTTAAGAGAATACTTCTCTAACCATACAGCCATCACCAACATGATATCACATACCGTCTACCACAACATATAACAACAAACATCAATCAATGCAATAATGGTCACAAGTCCACATGTGTAATACCTTTATAATTATGTTCGCGACCATAGTTATAAGCCTATTCCACACGCATACTTACTTCCAAAACCACACATCTTAATGATAACGCACATATACCACATAGCACCTAAATTAGGTGACCTAATACCCCATGCAATCCATGCTATCATACTTGCAAGTCCACTTGTGTTGTGACGCATATATAATTATGTTGGCCACCATAATTATCTATACCCCCTTTCACAAGTGTACTCCCTCCTATGACAACACATCATGCAAACAATTACGCAAACAAAAACAAAAGACGTCGCAAACACTCATCTCGCATGGAAGAATTCAAACGATCACGTAAACTCTATAATCAAAATTACTTGGATAAGGTCGATCCAGTATCCAAGAGTAATCACGCTCCAACATGGCTCCAGACGGCAAAAGACAATATATGAATTCCAAAACATAACACAAAACAAAAGACGTCACACAATGGCTCAACTCCACTCTCGCACTTATCTCCCCACTCAGATCAATTAACTTACTACTCGCTGTGAACTCTAGATCCGAATCCACACCATTCCATCCTAACTCCCTTTCATCTTTACTCAACCACCCATTTATGTTTCCTACATGTTGAGGTAGTCGACAACATGCAAAACCATCTCTATTCTTTTCTTCCAATTCCACATGATTCACAAGCGCATACAAATCACGAGATTTAGACTAAACCACATCTCCTTCCTATGTGAAGTGAGGACACTACCAAGGGTATTTGGTAATGACTCCATCTCCAGAAGTCACCGTGGTTCCAAACCTCTCCACTTCTTCTCCACCAACGTATTCTATAAACATCCTCTCCTTGTGTTGAACAAGGATACATGCTAGCGGGAACTCGGATTCTGCGGTTAGTCCACTTCATCCTACCACTTCTCACGCATCCGATAGCGGCAACGGCAATCCAACGAAGCATCTTACGCATGGAAGTCGATATAATAAAGATGATATATACAATACTACGTATAGAGGATAGAATAGACGTCCGAAACTCAATAAAACATCTCATAAATATAGGAAAATAGACATATAAAATACTATACTTACACATAGATCCTAAATGCAACTATATGAGGGACTCCTAAGTTATAGTCTAGGTTCAACCACCTACTTCTCTATAACCAAGGCTCTGATACCAATCTGTCACACCCCGCCACGGCGGAAACGCGCGGGTGTAACTTCATGGATATCATCACAACACCTGGTGTCTACATAGAGAACAACTACATGCACATAAATAGATCAATGTACAAACACAAAGTGTTGTAACAATACCCAAAAATAAAATAACCAAAACAAAACATAAATCCAAAGATAGATGATAAACCACTTCCAATGCAACTAAGGTCTCGTCTATCCACATCCTTCTATCTAATCCTTAGAAAGCTCACCTGAAAATGATGCTTAAAATGTCAACATTACGTTGGTGAGATTCATAGGTTTAAGACTCAAACACACCAGGCAACCAAAATCACCGTGATTACAAAATATAGCTGGACGAATAAATTACAATTATCATATAGCTACATGTATTTGCAAGTCAAGAATCACACACAAAGGCAACAACACTCATAAGGCAACCAATAGGACGGCTCGTGTCCTCCGACCCCACAATAATTACAACAGGACGGCTCGTGTCCTCCGACCCCACAATGATTACATCAGGACGGCTCGTGTCCCCCGACCCCAATAAACATCAATTAGGTCGCATGCGCGAGCAACAGGATAAGCATCCTCCTAATCGAATCACATATATCCACACAAGCAAATAATCACACATAGCATACATACGATAACATTATAAGTCCATGCTCTTTTGACACACACATAATCACAGTAACTCAAATATTTAAGACAAGCATCATTCCCATCCCAAGTTTAAAACAAAGTAAAAATATGGGACTATGAACTCACCTTAAACTCAGCAGCTTCCACAAAAACAACTCACAATCTATAGCACACAAAAATAATCCACATTACACAAGGTCAAGCTAAAAGCTACAACCCATGTAATACACATATGATGGATGTCTAAGACTCATATGACCCACCATGGATCTCCTAGACACCACACTAACAACTATCATAACTTAATACTCACTAAATCCCTTGCACTCTTAAAATCAGAAGATGCAGAATTTTTGGGTACATTCACCCATATAAAATCACGACAAATAAAGCTCAACAACTCACACAAAAAATTTACCATGGTCTTTCATAAGCATAGAAACTAATCCCAGAAGGCCATGGACCAATAACACACACAAATACTCATAAGAAATTCAAACTTGTCAACTACTCAAATTCGGATCTGAACACACACCAAAAAGTTTTGATTTTTAATAATTACTTCCACAAGTTTTTATCGCGAATCCTCTTCGTGGTAGTCTAATATAACCTAATACTTAACTATTCCAGAAGACCTAGTCAAAATACCACTTTTACAACCATATGACACCCTCAAACTTTTACCCAAAATCTGTCCCGGTTTGACAGCTTTGACACCTTAACAAAGAAAAATTAAAAGACCAACTTCCCGACCTTGAAATCAATCGTGGCTGGACTTTTTGGAAATCTCTTTCATTATACTTCAATTTTTGACCTAAAATTCGTGACCTAACTCATCACCATCTGTTATTTACACTCACATCTTTACAGCCTTACAAATCTGTCCAAACCCTAACTCAATAACTAGCATGTTTTACGCTCAATTCTCTTAACAATCATCATACTATTATCATTAATTGATCCCAACATGTTTAATAACATTAATTTACAGAAGTTAACACAAACCCTAATCCATCATATAATTATTACATGAATTAGATCAATAACTAATTAATTACACATAAGGGTTAAGGATTTTACCTTGATTCTTGATTATTGCATGCAAACTATGAAACCCTAATTTTTTCTTCTTGTTTCCTCCTTGTGTCGACTCTAAATTGCAGGAAAAAGGGGTTATGGGTCGTTTGTTATGTTTATATGGGTAAGGGTTGGGCTTGTTTGGGTTGAACTAGGATTCCTTGGACCTAAGAGTCATATTTGGACTCAAATTGGGTTTTCTTTTCCTTTTTTTTCCCTAGCCGATTTTTATACCATATATATATATATATATATATATATATATATATATATATATATATATATATATATTAAACTTAATTATTACACTCAAAACCTCATACTTTTCATATTTTATGTATTCCCATATCGAAACCTAACGTCTTACGCGATAAACCTTAATTTTACAACAAACAGGAAAATATTCATTTTCAAGATAAAGTTTTCAAAAATAGATTTTAACACTCTTTTATAAGCATAACACATAAAAACAAACTCCTCGTAACTTACTAACGCTCAAATACTTGAACGAAGACTCATTACGCAAAAACACAAAACACCAAAAACTACACAAGTCATTTTTACACCACAAAGGTGATCAAAATGAACTTTCCCAAATTTCAAACTTTCCAAATCACAATAAAACCATTTACGCAAAGGGATTTAGTGCTGAAACTCACCTATAACACACTTATAACACTACAATCACCTATAACACATCAAACAAACGTCAACCGAGTCAAGACTATCAGTCAAACCGACCTGCCAAAACCACGGTTGAGATCCGCATTAAATGCCACCACTCTACATACCCAAGTTTTTCGCAACTGTCGAGGTAAACAGTGCAAAGAGCCTACACAAAATGCACTTTTGCAGACATGATGTCACAAAAATATCAAGGGATATTATTTGGGAGGAAAGACATTAAATGCCTAGTGGGATGTTGATGTGTAAGTGGGGGCTCAAGGTGTGGATGCCAGTGAGGCAGAGACATATATTCCTATATTAAATAGAAAATTCAGTTACCAACCTAGGACATTTACTAACTAGGAAGCATTTAGTTATGCATTGAATTGCATTAGCCTAATGTCCTGAGCCCCCTGAATGAGAATTCATTCAGTGTGAATTGTTTTAGGTAGGGAGTTCAGTGAGTTTAATCTCAAAGTGAGAAGCTCCCTGCGAATGATTTTGGTGATGTTGAAAGGTTTCACTAAGGAAGGTTGATTATCAGGGGATAAGAATATACACCATGTATGATATCTCAATCAGTGATCTGATTATCAATATCTAACATGCCTAGTTCTGCTTTCAGCCTGGTGAAAGTAGGTTCTTCTAAGGGTTTTGTGAAGATATCAGCTAGCTGATACTCAGTGGGAATGAAGTGCAATTCAATATCACCTTTCATGATGTGATCCCTAATAAAATGATATCTGATATCAATGTGTTTTGTTCTTTGATGAAGCATAGGGTTGTTTGAAATGGCAATTGCACTTGTGTTATCACAAAAGATGGGTACCATTTTGTAATGAATACCATAGTCAGTGAGCTAAATTTTCATCCATAGCACATTTGCACAATAACCTGCAACAGCAACATATTCAGCTTCTGCTGAGGACATTGCAACAGATTGTTGCTTTTTAGCACTCCAACAGACTAACTTTCCTCCAAGAAATTGGTAGGAGCCTAAAGTACTCTTTCTATCCATGTTGCATCCTGCATAATCAGAGTCTGAGTATCCTTTGAGATCAAACCCTGAACATTTGGGATAGTAGAGTCCAAGACTGGAAGTGCCCTTAAGATATCTCAAAATCCTTTTGACAGCAGTGAGATGAAATTCTTTAGGATCAGACTGATATCTTGCACACAAGCAGACTAAGAATTGAATATCAGGCCTTGAGGCAAAAAGATACATCAGTGACCCAATCATGCCCCTTAAAAGTGTAGGATTAACTGATTTTCCAGCAAGGTCAGGTCCTAGATTGTTAGGAGGTACCATTGGTGTTTTCACTGAGGCACAGTCACTGAGGTCATACTTTTTGAGTAGGTTCCTAGTATACTTTTCCTGACTGATGGAAATACCTTTCTCAGTTTGTTTGATTTGTAGTCCAAGAAAGTAAGTGAGTTCACCCATCATGCTCATTTCAAACTTCTTTGTCATCAGTTTTTCAAACTGCTTACAAAGTTTGTAGCTTGTTGAGCCAAATATGATGTCATCCACATACACTTGGACTAAAATCACATCCTCTTTTGTCCTATAGGTGAACAATGTATTATCAATTTTACCTCTGACAAACTTGTTTTGTATCAGGAAGGCTAAAAGAGTTTCATATCATGCCATGGGAGCTTGTTTTAGTCCATATAGGGCTTTGTTAAGCTTGTAGACATGGTTGGGAAACTCACTACTTTCAAAGCCAGGTGGTTGTTGCATATATACATCTTCTTTAATGTTGCCATTCAGGAATGCACTTTTTACATCCATTTGGTAGACTTTAAAGTTCATGTGTGTTGCATATGCAAGAAAGATCCTCATGGTTTCCATCCTAGCAACTGGTGCAAAGTTTTCCTCATAGTCAATACCTTCTTGTTCATTATATCCTTTTGCAACAAGTCTTGCCTTGTTTTTGACTACTGTTCCAGACTCATCCGTCTTAATTTTGAAGACCCATTTCATTCTGATGATAAACACTCCCTGAGGACATTCAACTAAGGTCATGACATCATTTCTATCAAATTGTTCTAACTCATCTCTCATGGCCTGAACCCAACTCTCATATTTAAAGGCTTCTTTAACCCTTTTAGGCTCTATTTCTGAGAGAAAATCAACATAGAGACATACATTGGCTAAAGCCGCCTTGAGTTTGGCAGCCATGCTCCTTGTAAGCATGCTTTCAGAGGGTTCACCTATGATGTTGACAAGTTCTATTACTTTGGACTTGGTCCAGCTATCCTGAGGTCTTGGATAGGAATTGGAACTTGTAGAGGCCTGATGTATACATGGAGTGGGGTCTAACATGGGTGCCTGAGGTACTTCAAGATTGAGATTTTCAGCTGCCTCAGTATGATTAGCTTGAGTTGTGGTATTCTGAACAATAGGTTCAGTGGTAGTAGTCTGATGGTGGGTTGAGGTAGATTGTGTGGATTGATGTAGTATGAGACATCAACATCAGCTTGATATTGTGTGGAGAGATTACTTTCAGGGTGAAACTCATCAGGAGGATATCTTGATGAGTTATCAATACCAATTTCTTCCACTGTGGAATTTGAAAATCTAACAGCTTCAGTACTCTCATCAAAAGTGACATGGAAGGTTTCCTCAGTCTGTTGTCTCCTGGTGTTGAATACCCTGAAGGCTTTTGAGACAAGGGAGTACCCTAGAAAGTACCCATCTTCAGCTTTTGCATCAAACTTTCCAAGATGATCCTTATGATTATGGATAAACACAGGACATCCAAACACATGGAAATAGCTGATATCTGGAATTCTTCCTTTAAATAACTCATAGGGAATTTTGCTATGTCTCTTCACAATGATGGACCTGTTTTGTGTATAGCAGGCTGTTCTTACTGCCTCAGTCCAAAAATGTTTGGAGAGAGCAGATCCATTAAGCATTGTTCTAGCAGCCTCAATGAGGGTTCTGTTTTTTCTTTCAGCAACTCCATTTTGTTCTGGGGTGTAAGGAGAGGTAAAGTTTTGAGAGATACCCTTCTCATCGCAGAAACATTCAAGGTCATTGTTTTTGAATTCAGTTCCATTATCAGTCCTGATTTGTTTAACCCTGATGTCATTTTGGTTTTCAATCTTCCTGATGAAGGACATGATTGTTTCAGCAGCCTGACTCTTTTTGGTCAGAAAATATACCCAAGTGTATCTTGAGTATTCATCCACAATAACCAGAGTGTACTTCTCATGATGGATAGACATTGGACTGATGGGGCCAAAGAGATCCATGTGAAGTAGGTGCAGGCAATTGGTGATAGAGGAATTTTGTTTGGTTTTAAAGGATGCCCTATGGTGTTTACCTTTCTCACAGGCAGGGCATGGTTTATCTTTTGAGAACACTAGTGATGGTAAGCCAAGGACTTTGTTTTGTTTGGCCAGGTTGTTTGTGTTTTTGAAGTTCATATGGGAAAGTCTTTTATGCCAAAGCCAATTGAGGGTTTCAGTGGCTTTAGCAAAGAGACATGTTCCATTCTGAGTGAGTGAGGACATATCCAAGACATAGACATCCTGCCTTCTTGGTGCAATAAGAACAACTTCTTTGTTTGCATTAAAGATAGTACCTTGCTTATCATCAAACTGAACTATGTATTTTGCATCACATAGTTGACTGACACTGATCAAGTTGTATTTAAGACCATTAACATAAGCAATTCTAGTAAAAAACTATTCCACTACAGTTTACTGAACCATAACCTTCAGTGCGACAAGATGAATTATCAGCAAATACCACCTTTGGTCCTGGTTCTTCTACATATTTGTGCAGATATTCCTTCACGCCAGTCATGCTTCTTGAACATCCACTATCAAGATGCCAAACAGGATCTCTGGCATGTCTCTGCAAAAATGTAAAATGAGTTAGTTTTTCTTGTGAACCCACTTTCTGGTGGGTTTGCCTTTAATGGCCTTTTTGAATTGAGATATTGATCCATGATCAGTGGTGGTGTGAATGTTGCTTCCATAGATATTGCATCTGGGAGAAGGGGTAGTTTGTTGGGTTGGCTTCGTAATTCCTATCCTGTACTGAATAACATGTTCATGTACTGAACTGTCATGAGTAGGATATCCAGAGATATCACAACATGGATACATCAAACAATCATCAGGGAGATGATCGTCGAATCCATAGTGAATGCAAGGTGTGAATGGTTTAGATTTCTGCCTTATCTGTTTGGAGCCTGAGGCATAGTTATGAGACTGAGCATTGTGATAGGATACAACACTTGATGAGACTGTGTAAGATAGATGATCAGAGGTTCTGTGATCATCCTTTTTACATATCATGCAAAAAAGGATTCTATAACAGTCATCAGTGGTATGTGTTGTATAACTACATAATTCACATCTCATTTTTGGTTTAGATGTTGCCTTGGATTTGGCAGAACTTGAGGAAGCTGGTTTAATTACCTTTTCCAAAGGTTTAGTTTTCTTCTCAGATGATTCAATCTTTTCATTCAACTTTCTAACAAGTTCAACCAACTGATCAAATTTGGAATCAGGGCTGTCAGTGATAACCTCATTTGAGACTGAGGTTGTGGAGTCATCATTTGTGGTAGAGACTTCAGTGAGTGGTCTTTTCAAGATAGTTCTTCCTAAACCAGCCTTCTCTCTTGGAGAGTGTTGAGTATACACCAAGGGTGTTAGCTCAGAGCTAGGTTCAGCTCCCTGAAGAACTTTCAGTGGTGGGAGTGGACTCTATGATATAGGTTCAGACTCATTTATGGACTCAGGGAGACTAGACTCATCAGTGACACCAAGCATATTTTTGATGGCCTGACTTTCAGGTTCCAATATTTTACCAGTGTTAAAGTTTGGTAGTTTGCTATCTGGGTTGACTCTTTCAATCCAGTCACTGGGTTTTGGTGCCATTTCCTTGTTAAAGGATATGCCTGAAGGCAGAAATGCCTTTTCACCATGATTCTCACTTCAGAACTCAGCAGTTTGATCTTCACCAATAATAGCTTTCTTATTACTCGGTGTGAGACTCACTGAGTCAAAAACCCTAGGGTTTTTCTGAGTCCACTTATATATCACAGCCTTTTCTTTCTTAAGTTCATCTTGAAGAGCCTGATTTTGTTTTACTAGTTCAGTGTTTTGAATTTAAAGTGTAACAGCCTCAAGTTTTGCTTGTTTTAAAACCAGTAATTCATCTCTACACTTGTTTAATTCAAAAGCTAACTTATTGAATTTTGAAAACATATTTTGTCTTTGCTCTTCAACGAAGTTAAGATCTACATTTAAGTACTTTAAGTAGGATTTCCAATCAGCATCATCATCCATAGATAACAAAATGTTTACCTTTTTCATGGTGATGTTGACCCATTCTCCATTTCTAGCATGGCTTTTTCCAACAGCCATCTTGTTGTCATCTGAAAGTGCCATCAGTGCATTGACCCTTACTTCTTCATCAGAGGAGACATCTTCCTCATCCCAATCATAGGCTTCAGCAACAAGTACCTTGTTCTTGCCTTGAGCAGGTTTGGAAGGTGCAGCTTGAGGTACTGAGGGAGTTGTCTCAAGGAGAGCAAGTTTTGCTTTGGCTTTTCGGTACTTAGCTTCAAAATCCTTTTGAATATTTGCATTCTGAAAATGTTGAGTGGATTGAAGCATTTTTGGTTGAAACTTGCTAGTTCCTGAGGAAGAACTACTAACAGATGGTTTATATGAAGGGTCTGAGGTTGTTTTTGAAAAACAGTCTTTAGCAAAGTGACCCTTTTTGTCACAGTAGAAACATTCAGTTGATTCATTTGCCTTAGCTTTTTGAAAATTTGACTTTTTTCTTTTAATAAAACGTTTTGAGTTTGCTAAAAGAGCCCTTTCTTGAAATTCAACATGAAGATCATTGAGGTACTCTTCACTGGTTCTCATATCAACCTCATCATCAGAATCATCTTGAAAATCCTGCACAACACCATTAGAATAGAAGGCAGTGGATATGGGTGAGACAGTCATGGCCTTTTTGTTTTCTTGAGCCTTTTCAGGGTATCGCCTTGCGATTAAGTTGTCTTCATAGACAAACTTCCCATATATTTGAGGAAGCTCAAGATTCTGAATGTGATTAGCATTCCTAAGACCCTGAGAGCTTATTGAGCAAGGTTTTGTATTGGGTATAGGTCTGAGAGAGACTTTCAGATTCTTTGGCCATGAAAGTGTTATACTCAATTTTCAGGTCCATGATCCTGTTTTCCTTGGTATCTGAGGGACCTTCAAAGCTATGAACCAAGTCAAGCCAGGTTTGTTTGGCTGTAGGATAGCTAATGACTGATTCCATTGTATAGTCAGGGAGACACGATATAATGATGCTTTTCAGGCGTTGGTCCTGATTGACCACCCTCCTCTCATCAGGAGTCCATTGTGCTTCAGGTTTGGGCAAACCTTGAGCAGTCTTTGGGACAAAGGGACCTTCATTGATGCAGTTGATGTAATATGGTTCCATACCAGTCAAGTAGCAAAGCATACGCTTTTTCCACTTGCTAAATTTTCCATCTTCTAGTCTAGGAGCAACAGCTGAATAGCTACCTCCCTTTTTATCAACTAGCTGGGGTACATCGATATCAGCCATGGTGGGATCTTGATTTTAAAAACTGAGCACTCTTTTTGTGTTGAAGATTTTGAAAAGTTTTACAAATCAGAGGCTCTGATACCACTTGTTGGACCCTTTTACTTGGTTATGGTTAACTACAAAGTTAATCAAACCAAGTTCCATGATGTAGCGAAGTATTGATTAATTAACAAAAGTAAATAAACGTAAAAGATAAGACACAAAGTTTTCAACGTTTAATTCTTTATTAGAAATTAATCAAAAGAATTATACCCAAGTGTTTGCGGAACAACACTTGGGATTGAAATGACAAGTATGGTGTATTCCTCACTAAACCCAAACTAAGTTTGAGTGACAACTAAGATCCTACTGAGCTATCTCAGGGATTGTGTTGTTCTTTGGAGAGAGTATAGATTTGGTTTGTGAATGTCAAAGCATTGAGTGCACAAACGTAATCTTTACCTCTCTCACTTATTCTCTATTTATACACAAGTAGTTTCTAACACTTACCTAATGGACAATGTAAGGAATTTTGGAAGTTCCTACTGATGAAGTTCTACTGACAGGATTCTGCTGAAGCTATAGATGGTTTCTGCTGACATAGTGTTCCTGCTGAAGACTTATTTCTACGGATATTATTAATCCGTATCTTTAGTATTTGTTTGTTAGGATATGCATGAACTATATTAGGTAGTGATATGTATTGATTTAATATTGATTGTCTATTAGGGTTCCTTATGCTTATAAAAGGAACATAGTTTTATTGTTTTTATGACTTCAAGAAAAACATTTTTATTTTAGATCAATAGAGGATCATTCTTTATTAGAAAAACCTTGTTGGTAACTTTGATTGTGTTCTTGATTATTATTTCGCTGTGCATATTCAATCATTGTTGCTATATCCTAGATTGGGCTTAAACGATCTTTACAATTGGTATCAGAGACAGGGGCTCGTGAGATCTAGGGTTTATATAAGGTTTCAAAAGTTGTTGACAACAGCAGATTCGGAAAAGGTTTACTGTGTCAAAGGTACGAAGGTTTTTATTTTTGAAGTATCGATCTTAAATCCGTTTGACGATATTTGCATGGTACTAATTCATGATTTATACCTCGTACTTCATTAATAATGGTGGATCTGACATCAATTAGAATTCTAGTCGGTTGTAAATCAATTCAAACATAGTACTGATTTGTTGATTATTTTATAATTAATTGTGGATCGGTGGTAAGTGGATCACTTTTATTAATGGTATTAATATTCAAAGAGTTTGGCGTGTTGCTGTTATTGTTTTAATTGAATTCATCAAATTCTCAAAAGTGAATTCACAATAATTAATTGTCGCATGGTGCAAGATAATCACAACAACATTCTTACTTCGTACTATTAAATTGTTCATAGTTTACTGACTGTGAGGTTGTCGTGTATTGTCGAACATGGGTAAGTGAATATTAATCTATTTTTTGAATGGGATTCGATGCTTTCTACTGATTGTGATTGGCTGGTATAATATTCAGTTTATTCTACTTTGTGTAAGAGTAAAGATACTTTTGTATCAAATTGTGGATTTCGCATATTGTTGCTGCTATTTTTATTCAACGTGGGGATCTTGTGCATTGAATTGGTCGATTATAATATTGATAGTGATCTATCGCTTTCAATTTATTGCTGCTGCTATTGATTCACAATTCCTTACATATGTGGGGCTATGGTATTTAACGATTGGCACAAGAATTGAATAATAGCTTTGATAGTGATTGATCAATAGTAGTGATTATATTGTGATTCGATTGTGGGGCTGCACTTTGTAAAGCTTTATTTGTGTGGGTCAATTAATTAAGTGGAGCAGCGAGTGAATATTGATCTTTAACCATGTACTGAATGAATACTGATTCGGAAATGTTGTGTTTTATTAAGGGTGACTAAGAGATCAGTTGTGGGGCTGTGGTACAATTCATTGCTGTGATTTCAAAGGTTTTTCGTTTTCGCTGATTCTGCTGATAAGCTTATTTGTTTCTACTGATCGGTTAGTGACAGTTTAGCAACAGTGTAGTAACTGAAAAAGGGTCGCTAATCAGTTTCGTGACAGATTTTGCAACAGTTTTGTGACACTTTTCAAGTGTTGTCTAAATACTTAAAAAAAAAAGGTATCCTTCATTTGTATTTGTTACTGCTGATTGTTTGCTACTGATTGGATCCTGCTGATCGGATTCTGGTGCTTTCATCCAATTCTGCTGATCGTTCTGTTCTTGCTGATTTCACTTGTCTCTACTGCTCATTAGTATAATGGCAAACGTATTTGCATTCACAGCTGTCGTTCCTAAGGTACATACTTGCTCTTTTGAATGTGATAGTAAATATAATGAGCTTCAGAAAAGGTGTGATAAATTCGAAACTCATTATAATCTTTGCTATGTTAGTGACCAAGCAAAAGGAGAGGCACTTAAAACCTTAGAAAATCAAAAGGTTTGGTTTCAACAAAATCAACTTGCTTATGAGGAGAAAATTAGAGTTTTAAAAAGAGACCTAGAGAATACTAGTAATGAGTTAAAATTTTGTGAAAAAGAAAAGGCAAAAGTAGAATTGGAAAAATAGGAATTACACGATAAGTTTGATAAAGAAGTAGCAGGTCGTATGAAGTGGCAAGAGGGATCAAAACACCTTGAGAAGTTAAATAATAGCTGTTAGTCCATAAGGACTAAGTTAGGTTTGGGATATGCTGATCATATCGGGCCAAATGATGAATATGACCCTAATGACTATAGTGTCTTTAACCCTGAACCTCCTTCTGAATCTGACACCTTTGATAATCATGCTAAAGAAGGAGGAATGCATGCTGTTCCTGGACCTATTAGAGGTGAGTTTATGCCTAGTTCTCCCCAAAAGGACTTTGATGAATCACAAATGTTTATGGTAAAAAGTCATCTACCTCTAGTGATTCTAATTTTGTGTCTAATGACCTTTTGTCTTGTGCTAATTCTGACAAGTCTTCCAAGGTCAATGTCCCTGTCCCTATTATTGTTAGTGTCAAAAGCTCAAAGTCCACCTCAACTGAGTCTACCTCCTTTACTCCTACTTCTAGTGTCTCCACTTCCAAGAGTAAAGTTGAGATTGAATCCAAAGTTAAGGTATCCAAGAAAGAACCCATTGTTGTTCAAGATTTACCTAGTTTCACTAGTAATAAATCTGATAAGAATACATACAATTCTAGGACTTCTTGTAATAAGAATGGTTTTTTTCATAAGAAGGCAAGTAATGTTAAAAAGAAATCTTGTTTTGTGTGTGGTAGTAAGTCTCATCTTATTAAAGACTGTGATTATCATGAGAAAAGAATGGGTATGTATGCTGACCAAAAGAGACCTAGACCAATGTGGACCAATGTTAGTGCTATTCCCCCATATGTTCCACAAGCAACACATGTGAAAACCAGCAGACACATTCCAGCTGGTAAGCCAGTTTCTGCTGGTAGACCTTTTCCAGCCGGTTGGAAAAGACATGTTGCTAGACCATTCTACATACCCACTAGCACTTACTTTCAGAATGATATTTGGCCTAGTTATTATGACTCAATGTATATGGGGTGGGGGGCAAGATGGGATAATGGTGTTAAGCCCTCAACAGGTTGTTCTTGCACACATAAGAGGAAAGGTTCATTCTGGGTACCAGGTGCACTGATTAAGGGGAGGCATAAGCCTAAGGGGAGGCTTATTGTTGTATTCTATGTATACTAACCATTTTTTGCAGCTGTTGGATCCTCATACGCCTAAGGGGAGGCTTAGTGTTTCTACTGACACTACATGTTTCTTTGGTTCCTGCTGATTGATGGTATATTTTATATATTTCATATTTCTATTTGTTTCTTTCTTTTATTTAAAAAATAAATAAATAAATAAATAATAATAATAATAAAAAAATAAATAAAATAATAAATAAAAACATAAAAAAAAATTAAAAAATATAAAAGGTAATAATTAAAAAAAACATATATTTGTATAGTTTTATTTTTATCTTATTTGCAGGTACTTGTAGTGGTTAATTACCACACATATGGTTCTCAACTCACCATGTCTTACTGACATAAGACTTGGCTAGCCCACAAGATTATGGCTTGTGGTAAAGGCTGCGGAAACCCATAAATGGTAATCAACTCACCATGATGATGACGCATTCCATCACAGAGTTGGCTAGTCCAAAAGCAAACGGTTTTTGGTAAAGACATCTCAATTCCATTGATAGCTGTAATGGTTTGCTCAAAACCATAGGGTACTCAACTCACCCATGTTTCATTGCTGAGAGTTGAAATGGTCATCAATTCACCATGGGTGATGCCCTATTAGGTAACCCAAGAATTGGCTAGTCCTGAGCAAACGGCTACAGGTAAAGACATCTCAAATCCGTTTATGGCTGTGATGATTTGCCAAAAATCATTAGGGTTTTTCAACACACCGATGATTCACGTTCTAAGTGTTGAACTGGTTATTAGTTCACCAGGGTGATGTCATGATTCCACCAAAGGACTAGCTAGCCCAAGAGTGAGTAGCTACTTGGTAAAGGCTTATCAAATCTACTGATGTTGCTGCTGGTTCTTGTTGCTGCTGATAGGTTGAAGTTGCTGCTGGTTCTTTGTCCTTAAAAGATGGTTACTAGTTGCTGTTGATATGTAGTTTGATTGCTGCTAGTTACTTATTGTTGCTGCAAATATTACAGTTTCAATCCTCACACTTTCGAAGTTAAAGCTATATATCAGGAATCTTGAACTTAACAATGTCAAATTCAAGATTAGGGGAGGATTGTAAGGAATTTTGGAAGTTCCTACTGATGAAGTTCTACTGACAGGATTCTGCTGAAGCTATATATGGTTTCTGCTGACATAGTGTTCCTGCTGAAGACTTATTTCTACGGATATTATTAATCCGTATTTTTAGTATTTGTTTGTTAGGATATGCATGAACTATATTAGGTAGTGATATGTATTGATTTAATATTGATTGTCTATTAGGGTTCCTTATGCTTATAAAAGGAACATAGTTTTATTGTTTTTATGACTTCAAGAAAAACATTTTTATTTTAGATCCATAGAGGATCATTCTTTATTAGAAAAACCTTGTTGGTAACTTTGATTGTGTTCTTGATTATTATTCCGCTGTGCATATTCAATCATTGTTGCTATATCCTAGATTGGGCTTAAACGATCTTTACAGACAAAGACAACAAGACAATATTACATCATCCTATATTGGACAAAATACATAAGTATTTTGTCCCTGTTACAATTGGCTATAAGTAGTAAAGGTCAAGGATGCTTTCTGGTCTTCAGTGTTGACACACGTCTTGGTATTATACTCATTCAGGGAAAGTTGACCTTTGCATGATAAGGACCATCCCTTATCCATTCAAACTTATCCCGCCTAATCCCGCCTTTACATCAGTCTTCTTATCTTCAGTCTTTGTTCATTCAGTGATCTTACTTGGTGAGGAGTCATGGGACACAGTGAGTTATTGTCATCCCTCACTGTGTCCATCATCTTCTTCTTTGGCTTAGGTATCATTCACTGAGAACCGCCTCACTGAATGGTGAATCTTTCTTCATTGATCCGCTCTGAGCATCTTGAGGATGACTCACTGAACAACTATGTATTTAGTGACTTTTTTGGTTATCAAACACTTAGGATATTTTATGTTCAAATCCTAGATTAAGGAGTTTGGGTTTTAACAGACCCAACAACATTCATTGTCGCAAGTCTCTAAACATATATGATCTTCATGTAGAATGAGTAGGCAGTGTGAGCATGAGATATGGAATGACACGATTCAGCTGGAGTTGGGTATCACCATCGCCATCTTTATATGTTCCTGAAATAAAACAGTTAGCAATAAAGATAGAGAACGAATATAGCTTTGTCATTCATTCTGCGAGGACAGACTACCCTCCGGTTCTGTGAGAACTGACCTGTGATCAGGTCGAGTCTCTATTAAATAAGACTCTCCTTGACAAGAATTTCCAGCTTTTAGTAATGAATCTTCCAAAGAATCCACTTCGGAGTCTTCATACTAAGCATCTTCTCATACCGGAACGTATCAAAGCAGACAGCACGATAGAGTGAATCGGTGAATTGATATTCACTGATTGATGAGAAATAGATTTATAGAAATCAGTCGCGTGTCTCTTAATACACATTTTTGAGACAAGAAGAGAGTTTTATGCCTTGAATCATATTTCCATCAAAATTACTTTTGATTGAAAGATTATACACAATCAATGTGCTCGAAAATTAGTTTGTGAGCACATTGAAAGGTTTTTGCAAAAGTATCCGTCAATCCATTTCCTGGAACAAGTTTGATTCAATTTTGAATTGCCCCATCGTTTCTTTCTAGTTGTCACTTGATCATTGATCCAAGATGGATCTCACATGTCACCTACCAAGAGCTTGAGAGATGTTCGCTCTAGAAGGATTTCCATCTTCATTGTGAATATTTTCATATCACTCGGATGTTCTGGCAATACCACAAGGATAATGCGTAGGACTCTAAATATTTTATCTTACTTTCCACATTGTGTGAAACAATAAACATATCAGAAGTGTGTCCTAGTGAGATTTATGGATGATCTCTTTGGCTCTAGACTCAATAGTGCGTTTTGATCCGCTCCTGGAGACTGGGGAGGCGTCTCTTGTTTTAGGTATTAACATGGCTCGCAATGAGTGGCCGATACATTGCACAGGGTTCCCCGTGAGAATGAAACAGACTCTTTTAAGAGAACTTGAGTGGTTGGGAAGTTTAGTGCAGTGCGTCACTGGGTCCATAACGTCTTGTCTTCAATACCGGTGTTACCTTAGTAACCGCCAGTAGCTTATGAGTTGAACCCGATTTTTGCCCTAAGGTTGAATATATGGAGGGCTATTTCTTTTCACCCGTTCTCATTTCATTTCTTTTTCATTCTTCAACCCCTTCAGTGCTTACCGAGACTTCATCACTAGAACCTTGTTGGGTTTGTTCCAGTTCTAGCTCTATCTCAGTCGACACTCTTCCCTTTCTCACTTTTCTCCTTTTTTCAATCATTCCTAAGGACTTCTAATCTATCTAGAGGATTGTCCCTGGGAAGATCCTTCCGGTT
>JARVZY010005980.1:0-27796 GCA_030686995.1 Artemisia argyi
GCATTTTATTAAAATTCATTTTAATTCAATTTTAAGTGTTATTGAATCTAGAAATTGAACTACCAAATGCTCCCCATAGGATTAGGATGATGTTTTGCAACTCAAAATTAGTATAACATATCATCTGGTCAAAATCATTAATCGCCCATAAACCTTAGTCGAATTTTATTTTTCAAAAGGCACATTGTTGATATAACTCTTAAAAACCACTTAAAACTTACTACATTACATTGTTTTAACGTCCTAAACAATCAAAACATACTTTTCAATTTATTAGAAAATGGTTCATGAAGACAACATGAGTGTTTGGTTCATGAACAAACTATAACTATATGTAGTTATTTGAAACTTAAAACTTGTTCATAAAACTTGTTAATACTACTAAAATCAATAGACGTCATCAAGATATATAATCAATATATATAATGATGTTTTAGGATGTTTTTATCTAGTAAGGGAGCGTTTGGTTTATCTCAAAAATGATATTTTTGAAAACTAAAATTCGCATTTTAATCGTTTAGACAAACTTATGTTGTGTCAAACTCTTATGGAATGGAAGATATATAATCTAATATATATCTAGCCTTATTTCGAAATGAATTATGATATCATACTCTTCGATATTATATATTCTAAACGAGTTTAAAATCAAAATAAAAGGAACATCATGAAACTACTTCATTGAATATTTTTTTTGTGTCGAAGTAGAATTTCTTTCCACATATAGTGCATATAATTATATAAATATATAACATATGCATGATAGTTGTTTTTATATTAATTTTATTTTTGTTGTTATATTGTTTAGGTGAAAATGCCTAAGACCACGGTTGGTGATGTCTCCAAAACCAAACAATGCATTCCAAATGTCTCTTCTACTCCCGGCATGTCTCCTTCAGTTGCATGTTTCTATCGTCCTATTAAAAATAGAAACATTCACGAAGGACGAATTGTCGATCCATCTTTCTATGAAAATGATCAAACCGAACGAATGTTCACCAATATTCGTTTTGAATGTCTTTTCCAAATCAACGAACCTATCATTCCTCGTTTTATCCTCGACTTCTATAGCCAAGTGACGGTGCAAACCGATCCCTATGGTCATCTCCTCATTTCCTTCATGATTCAAAATCAATTCATCACTCTTACTCTTGCTCAATTTGGGCAAATTCTTAGAATCCCATTCAACGGCCAAGCCGTTTTCTCAAATGAATGGGATCTTTCCACTCTTGAAAGAAATCGTCCTCAGGATGGCCCCTACTATTCTGAGCTTCCTAGTCCTGAAGACATTCGTCGAATGCTTGAACTAGAACTTCGTACGACTAGTCGAGTAATCAAGTCGAAGAATGTCGATATTCATGCCAATCAAATCCTCCTCAAAGAGCTAAGCCAAGATATGAAGAAGTGGGAAGAACTCATTCGAGAGAATGCGTTTGGTACTGGTGGTCACCGTGATCCTGTCACGGCGAGCATTGCCCACATGCTTTATTGTGTTATTGCTGAAGAGCAATACAATTTGGCTTATCTTTTTGTTCATCGAATCATGTCCGCCAAAAACACCCCAAATGCCAATCTTCCTTACGGTATGTTTCTCACACGACTTTATCGTTATGTGATGGAACATTACCCACATCTTCAAAGATATTCTAGGCCTCGTGGTTCTACATCTCATCGTGATGACGATGATGATGAGGAGGAAGACACCTCACGTGTTAGTACTCCATCCCCCACGACCTTTGTTGAAGATCTTTCCGATCTTGATGATACCGAGTATCAAATTCCTCTTCCTCATGAACGTACTGATGAGCTTCTCTTCACTCGTCAAACGTCTATCCTCAATCGTCAACAACAAATGCATGAAGAACTTCGAGGGGGATTCAAATCCGTTGGGAAGATGTTTAGGAAGATGCTTGGAAAGAAAAAGAAGTAGAAGATATTGACGTGTTGCTACTTGTTATTACTTGTTTCTTTTAGACATTTGTATGGTTTGCTATTTGTCCGATTTATTCGGAAATACTTGTGTTAATCTCTTGTGTTATTCGGAATGATGTTTAGACTTTAATTATTATCATGCTTCTATATTAATGTTATGCCATGCTTCTTTTCAATATGGATTATAATATGTTTATTTGCATGCAAAATTTGATTTTATATATATATATATATATATATATATATATATATATATATATATATATATATATATATATATATATATATATATATATATATATATATATATTTATATATCATCATTCCTAAAGTATGTACTCCTAATAGAGCTTGCTGGAAAAACACACTTAAAAAAAATCACCAAATTTTGCAAATTTTGGGTTTCTGGTCGTTTGGGAAAACACCAGATGGGCGGCCCCCTTAATTCCCTAGGCGGTCCCCTTAATTATTAAGGGGGCCGGCATACAATTAAGGGGACCGGCCATCTGGAACTGGGTTTACTGTATTCTTTTGCATCTTGTGAATCCTTTCTCTAGTTTCAGCTGCCATTTCCCATTTTGACCCAACTGATTTTAGAATCTTTTTCAACCATTTCAAACATTTACCTAAATCACCCATTTCCATACTATAAATTCCCTCCATTATCATCATTCTTCATCTCATCATTCATCATATCATCATGACTCCTCCAAGCACCTCAAACTCCAAAACCTCCAAGAAACAAAAACTTGTGGTCATTCCTCCAAAACAACTCTTCATTGACTTAACAAATGAAGACAACATAACCCCATCACCTCCACCAAAATGCTCCTCTCCAAGTGCACCTAATGCACCATCCAAAACACCTTCCACTCATGGAACTTCCTCATCTTCCTTACCCTCAACCTCATCAATCAATGACTACATCAATTCACACTTGTCACCACAAGTATCATCACCACTTCCCACACAAGAACCTATATCCACCCATCTTACAATCTCACTTTCACCAATAACACCACTTGATACTCAACTCTCATCTCCACAAATTACACCACCATACTTTGCCAATCCCGTACCTTGGAGGATGCTTGAATCACATGGTGATACTTGCCTTTGTTGTATCCACAACCGAACCATCATCTTTGGCCTTAAAGATGAAATTCAATATATGTTTTCATATATTGAACATTTGCTTACCAACCCACCACCACCTCCAACTCCACCATCCTCTCCTATAATTCCTCCACCACAATTCTCATCCACTCCTCCACCATCACCATCATGCTCTCCAAATTAAGCATTTGATATGCTTAATAAATAAAGTCTTTGCCACCCCTTTTGCTTGCAAGCTCTATGAAGTCCATGTACTTTTGCATGATGATGTATCTTTCTTGATTAATTGGCTTATGTATTTGCTATTATGTTGTTAGCTTATGTACTCGTATTGTTGTGTCTTAACACAACCATTGCTCTAATATGAATGTTTCTTTCTTTTCTCATCACCCTATATTTGTGTACATGTATATACTTGTGCTTCTAATATTTTTGTTTTGCAAGCATTCCATAGCTCGTTCTCTTGGTGCCCCCAAATGAGGGGGAGTACACATCAAGGGGGAGTTTCTACCCGTCAAAATTTTCACGAATGAAAACTTGTCGGCATAACCTTTTTGATGTTACAAAAAGGGGGAGAAGTACATATAAACTCACTAAAATACTTGTTTAAAAAACTAATTTTTGAGTTAATGAGTTTAAGTTTTGTAATCATCAAAAAGGGGGAGATTGTTGATATAAATAATGTTTGTGAATGTTATTAATATTTCTCAATAAACCTATGTTTTGATAATCACAAAACTTAAATCAAATTAAGTCAAGAATAAGACATAAACAAGTATTTGGTGACAAATATTTACCTCTACATCTTATATCACTCAAGGTATGCATAAACTTAGTAACTTATGCATTACATGATCAAAGGAAATTTTATATTAATACATAACATTATATAAAATGATTTTAACATTTTATATATATTTGTAAATCATTTTTGGTAAAGCTTTATTAAACCACAAAAATATGATTTCAAATTTCCAACCAAAAAGGGCAAATTTTATCCAGAAAAACTTTTCAAACGTTCAGGAGGGCGGCCCCCTTAATTTTACTAGGCGGCCCCCTTAATCATTAAGGGGACCGGCCTATAATTAAGGGGACCGGCACACTCCCGAACAGTATTTTCTGGCCCTATAAATATTGGATCATTCCACATATTTTTCTCACCTTTTTGCACTATAAACTTTCTGATCCAATCTTCTTCTCTAGATCTAAAATCCTTTGATCATATATTTCATAAGTCTTTGTTTCCAAGTGATCCAAAGCTTCATCCTTTCAAGTGCAAGAAGAAGAACACTTCTCTACATCCATCTTATTGTAGTGGTGTTGTGTATAGCTAGTTTCATATAGTACTAGTGATAGTTATTTGTTAAGGTGTTGTGTATATTTGTTGATTGTAGAATCTTGGTGTGTTGTAAACTAGTTTAGTAGTTGTGACTTAGTTGTGCATAGAAGAAGGTGTGAAGATTGACAAGGTGTGAAGACGGTGTGAAGTCTTGAAGAAGGTGTGAAGGTATGATTAAGGTGTGAAGATCACGTGGTGTGATATTTGGTGTGAGATTGGTTCTAGCTACGATTAGAACTCGACATTTAGCTTAGTGTCGTTAACTTGTGTAAGCCAAGGTGTGTAAGGTTTCTCCACCATAAGGAGTTTGTTGACATAGTGAAGAAAACTCTCGAGTGTGGTATTCGGGGAGTGGAGTAGGGCAAGGAATGTGTCCTTGTAGCCGAACCACTATAAATTCACGTGTTGTGGTTTGATCTTTCTAACTCTATCTTTTCTTCATTATATTTCAATACTTTCAATATTAGTTTAGACTTGCTTATATTGGTTGTTGCTTGAACTCACTTAAGATCGAATCGAAAGTTTTTATAACCAACAAAATATTTTGGAAATAAATTTAAAAGAACAAAAAACTATTCAACCCCCCCTTCTAGTTTTCCACAGAAACTTTATCTACTATGCCGTAGGAAGCTTATCATGAAGACTTTATGCCCGTAACACTTGATCAAATTACGGCGTAACACAATTTGCAAAGGTTACGGCGTAACAACCCTAATACGCTACGCCGTAACATAGTCGGGGCCTATAAATACCAACCCTAATTCTGAGTTTTTCACATCACTTCCCATCTCTTCACCACAACAACGTTGGGAAAAACTCAGGAAGGAGGAAGAACGAAGTTCTAGCCACATCCAAGTCAATTCCAAGGGAGGAATCACACACCAATCATAAGTGTTTTCATTCCTTTACTTTGTATTCGATTAATGTTTAGATTTGTATTAAACCAACATTGTTTTACTGCAATTATGAATATGAGTGGCTAAACACCTTTTGGTGTTAGCCTAGTTATGAAATTATTATGTTATTGATTTAGTTTTCCACGCATCTATTGTCTATTGTTTGTTTACTTTCATGGCGAGGCTTGGGACACTCTAGTTCCCGTAGTGATTTGCATTGGTTGTTCTCTAGATACTTGTGGAATTAACCCTAGGAAGCAAGTCGCTAGGGATGTGACTTGGTGATAGCAATATTACCATACATGTGCGAATTAACCCTAGGACCACCTACCAATGCTAGACACTTAACGGAGTTAGAGGGGTGTAAGATCTGACCATGCCGCATTCGTTAGCCTTGTCCATGTTAGTAGAGGCACTTAATGACTCTTATGTCTTCGTACCGATGAACCCAAGGCTTTACAATAGCTTTGGAGAGGACAAGGTATAAGATAGATCTAGGCAAATTTGACCATCTGGCCCGAAATGAATATCGTATCCCCGAACGATATGATAGGATGCACCTTGAGGAAAACTAATCATGATCATAATAAGAGTAGTAATTAGGTTAACACTACTTCTCCTTACTGATTTCTTTCTATTTATTTTATTGTCTTGTCATTACTTTTTATTAGTTTAATAAATCTTTCAACTCAAAACCCCCTTTTAAACGTGACACAACTTAGATAATTTCCGTACCTTAGCTCTTGGGACGACCTCGGCTTTACCATTTAACTATACCACACACGACCGGATACACTGTCTGTTAGTGTGTATAAGGTAGACCTTAGGTAAAACGAGACTTTATAAATATTAAAACCTGGTCAGTAAAACCTGCATCACCACGAATGGTATTAAGGAATATAACCCATCATCCACGTAATTGTAAAAAACTAATCAACTAGTAAAAGATAGCTAGGGAGTATTGAAATCTAAGTAACACGTTTATCTCATTATTGTTTTTTTCTCCAAATTTACTTTCTTGTTATTTTATTTTCATTGCATTAGTAGACATTTGGGTTAGTTGACTAGCAACTAATTCCGCCGATTCTTCCAAAACTCGAGATTTTTACTTGCTTTCTAAAAAACTATAAAAATACAAAAAGAATCATCCCTCACCTCTAGACCTAGTTTAATTAAGTTTTGATCCTAACGAAACTATTCCCCAAGAGAACGATCAATCCCCCGGTACTTGCCACTACACTATACTACATCGGTCAGGTACACTGCCTGGTGGGGATTGCAAGCTTCTCGAGATCCCTCGAGAGGTAAACCTTTTGCAAGGTTGCAAAATCACGCATCATACGAACACTTAATTTGGGACATCCAAAGATTCCATTGTGGACACTTAATATGGGACGGAGGGAGTAATCAATAATAAATAGTAAACGTACCATTGTGTTTCTAGTCCGAACAAGAATCAAGTAAAGAAATCTTCAATTAAGAACCCTAATTAAGGTTTATGTGGATTACACGAATAACCCCTTACTGTTTTTGTTATTCAACCCAAGAATCAAACAATAGTGTGTTTGATTCACGTTCTTGTACACACGCACTAATTCAAGTAAAAGATTATGCAAGTAATGAAACAAAAAAACACTTTAGCTTCAAAAAATCAAAACCCTTAAGGAATAGGGGTGTTCGATCGGATTTGCAAGGAGAAAAGAAAGAGAGAAAACTTTAGGTTATGTGTACAAGAGTATGGAACAATGAACCTTGGGTTTTCTTATATAGTTGAGTTTACTTGGTGATCAAGCAACTAAGGAGGTGCACTCCTTGTGGCCGATCGGTATTGGAACCCAAATGAGGTTTCCAGAACCTTCTTGACTTACCAAAAACTCACCTATAATTCTTTCCTTTTCTTCGTCTAACGGTCATAAGTCACTTTTCGTTAAAT
This sequence comes from Artemisia argyi, assembly GCA_030686995.1. Lineage (NCBI taxonomy): Eukaryota > Viridiplantae > Streptophyta > Magnoliopsida > Asterales > Asteraceae > Artemisia > Artemisia argyi. Next base: position 7,217 of record JARVZY010005980.1, read on the forward strand.
ACTAACGATCGTTAAGTGTTTTACTGTTTTAACAATTATTCTTAACGTTTATAAATAATTATTATTCATTTACTCTTCATACGTAAAGTGTGCAATCCCGTGATCTCGAGTTCGATCCTAATGCACGTCTATTATTTTATGTCTATAAAACTAACAGGATATACACAACTTATGTGCATCCATACCCGAGCCTACTTTGACATTTGCAAGCTCGGAAAGCAACATGTTCAAAGCTTCAAAGTGGCGACCAATCAAGTTTTATAAGATTATTGGTATTATATGATATATATAATTCTATGACACAATTTTAGAAACTATACTGATTTTGTTTTTTCCCTACAAGTTTGCCTACAGCTTTTTAATACAATAAAAAATCTAGGGAAAATTCGCGAAGTAGACCAGTTGCCCTATTACTGATCACCTTCTAGATTATTTTTTGGGTAAGTTGAAATTAGACCGTGGGCAACTACATAATTGGGCAACTAAAACCAGTAAGTGACAAGTGTCTCATTTGTGATTACGATGTGACAAGTCATATAAAAACTGGTCTACTTTGGTATAATAATAGAGCAATTGGTATACTTTGGTATAATAATACGGGACACATGGCCACACATTATTGGGTAGTGTAAGTTGCCAAGGAACCGGTCTATTTTAAGCTAGAAAAAAAATGATCTAGAAAATGATCAGTCATAGGGCAACCGGTCTACTTCGAGAATTTTCCCAAAATCCTATCACTAAAGTACAAACATAAAACTTCATTTATATAACAAACCAAAAGGCATGCGTCTTAATGATCCTCGATGGGTATGAAAATCTCCTCAGCTAAATGCTTGTGTGTTTAAGTCATATTTAAGATATCTCAGATAAATCTTTACATATATGTGGGATAAGATTTGGGTTGTACTTGATGCTTTGAAAGATGTATAATGAAAGGGAATTGCCACTTGGCACTTAGAAATGCCACTTCGCACTACACTACTAACTGGATAAATCATATAAAGGCCACTTGGCATGCCACGCTATCCAATTTTGCTATCCCGAAATTAAAAAATTTGCTACCTGTGGGAATCGAACCCTGGTCTATACTCCCATTCAACATAATGTCCAACCACTAGACCAAAGTGATTTTTGTGAAACAATTTGAAAAAACAAAATCCATAAGGGTTTGAATATTTTCTTATGCTAAAATTTCTCCCTCTCTTCAACCAAATATCAATACTTCCCTAATTCACTCACCAAGTAATCAATATGGTTTGGTTTCAATTTGAAAATCATATCACAAAAATCACGGATGATTTCAAAATCAAAATATTTTACACATTTATCTCAAAACCCTAAATTGATCCATTTGCATTTAGAAAATCATATCACAAATGTCACCTATGAATTCAATGGAAAACGGATTCAATTGATACTGCTCATAACTCATTTTTAGGTAATCTGTATTGCATCATCAGCAATCACCCAGATTCAATATCAGGTAATATTTATTTTTAGGTTTCGTTCAAATTTAATCCAAATTAGAGAATACTTTTTGTTTCCATTTACATATTTTGATTATTGATTTCAGTTTTGAAATCAACCCCGACTCAGGTTTGTTCAATCTCATTTTCTTCTTTCAATTATGATACTGCTTTCATGTCAAGAAATTATGATCAATCTTTCATAGGATTCTTATTGTTTGTTTGGTCACTATGTGATGATTTACGTATCCATATGGTGTAAATAAGCAGGTTGAGTGTTAGTGATTTTTATTATTATTATTATTATTTAATTTGTTGTTTGTTTGTTATTGTTAACAGATAGATGAGATGGCTAATGGGAAATCATTAATCATCGGTCACTAACACATCAGCTGAGGTATGATCATTTTTCATTGTGCTAAAAAAGTAATTACGTATCTGATAGGAAAAACTATATAACATAACATGGTTAGATAGTGTGTAGATATGCTTTTAAATAGGTGTATCACAGGGTCTTCGTACTCAGTGGGAACAAGGATACTCTTTTCAGTCGCACATAGCTTATGATACAGAAAGTCAGCATACGAGATTCATTGACGTTAACGTTGAAGGTAAATAAAAATTTTTTGGGTAACACGTTGTCTTATTATTAAAATATAGGTTTTGTAAGTATCCTTATGTTCATTGTTTATTTTCATTTTCAAAGATGATTGGCTACATGCTTTTTTTTCCTATGATAATAGACGGCCGGTTGAAACGCATGTTAGTCACAAGGCATCGGGAGTATATGATTTGGTTGACTTCACAAGATTGTGGTGTCCTCACGAGCATTTGTAACATAAAAAATCCTATGATCTGTTAATGACGTGTACTTTTAAAAGTTGCCATTTAAATTTGAATGCCAATGAAATTCGAGGTAAGGATTTTCGTTACAACTTCCTTTCTGTTACATTAGATTTATTGTGGCATGTTTTTTAAAGTTCTAAGTTAAAATATATTGTAGTGACTCATTTTTTAATTCATTTTTTAAACAATTTTATGCAGGTGCCTGTTTGTCTTGCAATTTGAGAGGAAACAAAAGAAACTCGACAATGCAAGTCGATGACACAGCCCAAGATCAGACAGTTTAGGTGATGTAAGCTGCTCACACAATTCTTTTCGAAATAAGCAAGGGGTATTGGCTCAAAATGCAAATGAACATGTCAGATTGAGTACCGCAGAGGGTATAGGTATTCTGGATTTTTTAGCATTTCGTGACATTTACCTGCATTTTTTATTCGTATGCCTTTTAAGTTGCTTGTTCTGTAACTGAGTTTTGGTTACACGACATTGCACAGCCACCTCTTTGTCGTGCAACTTGGAAGGGAATAAAAGACGGTCTGAAATGGAGGTAACAATGTTGTGTTATGTTCACGGATTTAATGTTTCTACAATGCATATGTAATGTAATCTACGACATATACCTTAATATGTCTATGTTCTATAGGGTAAAAACTTTTTTTTTCCAATTATTTCATAAAACTTCACATTAGCAAATGGCAGCCCTGCAAACGTGTTTTAACCTATACACTTGAATATGTTTAAAAAGTTACATTGACCCAAAAATATTCACATCCATATTCCTGAACTGTTGTAAATGACTAATGTTCATTGCCTAATAAGGTATAAATTATATCTTCATTTTCATGTAGTTTTTTCCATAAAAAATGGCAATTTATCATATACGTTACATTTTTAACACATTTAGATGTTAGTCGTTATAGGTTATGTTTTATCTTAGCATAAAAATTTGTCAAACGGGTTAGAGGGTTTTTGGGATTTGCTAATTCAGTTATTGTAGTACTTTTCTGATAACTTTCAAACCAATTAAATTTCAACGGATACGAGCTGTCACCAAAGGCTTAAAAGACTAACATGTTTCTGGTCAGATATATTTGCATAGATATGGTCTAAAAACGACATAAGAATTGAATATATCTAATTTCACAGTAGGTATGTTTCTTATGTAGTGCCATACTTGATCAACCTGTAATTATGTATCACTAATATTGATTTAACAGTCAATGTAATTACATGATTCAATTGATGGCGTCGTTCATGGAAATTCTCAAGCTATTTGGTGGTTTCGGCTGTTCCATTTTACTGTACGGTAAAATAAGTACTCCAAGTAGCCCTCTTTTACCTATTTTATGCAGCATATAACAGAATATTTTTGTTTATGTTAGCAGGACGTGTTGAGGAGCAGATTGAATTGGTTTCAAGCAAAACTTAAGAATGTCTCTATTAGGGAACTTGGAATGGGCTCATGTGCAGATGGACACGAACAAAACATGAGGAGAAATATATAGGTATGTTTGTGATATATTGGCATGATGTTCCTTTGGAGGTTAGATTTTTAATATTTATATTAAAATAAATAGAAAACTGAATGTATCTGAAATATAAAATGTTTATGTTAACATCATAGTTTAATTTCAGGTTATTGGTGACGTTCTAAGGATTCGACAAATCCTCACCATCATGATCAGGTATGACTACCAACATTGTTAAACTACCTACTTAATAACTTTTTATTAAAGCTTTACACGCGTCTATTAATTACACAAACTAGAGTTTACCAAATACCTTTCAATTATTTTCTGCAGTAATGCTATCAAGTTTACCCAGCAAAGGAAGGTTGAGATCAATCTTTAAGTAGTAGCAGACCCACATCCCCAATGCCAGCAAGAACAAAAGATGGAAAATGATGACGCATTAGTTTCACAAAATGGAGTCATGTTGGAGAATGAACCTCATTCACATGAAACTGTGGTGTGGATACGCTGTGATGTTAAGGATACATGGATAGGAATACCAGGTACCTTTTGGGTTCCCAGTTTTTTATGTTTGGCAACTATATCTGTATTTTATGAATAGCTATTGCCTTAATGCAATAATTTTGGAAGAAAGTGCTATGACTACAGCTACTTACTTTAGCCCTAAGCTAATTCATTGGACATTAACCTATATAATTATAAGGCAATAGGCCCGAATCGAGACATGGGCTTAATGGCATATTCAAACACCCCTTAAGACCAGATCTTTTATGCCCAACGTGTGCTGATGTGATGGAATCATTAGACCATGGCATAGTGTTGCATCCAGACTCTAGAAATTGTCTATCGGATTAATGAGTCATACCAGATTGAGATTGCTGCGGCTAGTTTTAGAATGGGTGGAAATGGCCGATTTTTAAATGGGTGGGTTCAATCTTTGGTACTATTTAGCATTTACTACCACTATCGCTGTTTCCATTCAATATGCATCTATTTCCATGCTTTTTAAAACATCGAATATGTAACTCACATAATAGATATAACTCTGCAAAATTGAATTAGTATATTTAGAGTTGAAGGAATAATGCTTGCTAAATATTTAATAGTATGATCGTTGGATTCATAAGGAGTTATAAATTGATATTTTAACTGACACAAAAAAGTTTTGTTACGCAACCATGTTTGTTGCTGGTGTAGCAGCATCTGTGGCCACCATTGCATATGTATTTTAATGATTACTTCCTTTAAAAATTCCTTTGATTCCACGAGGTTAACAGAAAAAACATTGGTACTTCAAGAGTTGATCCAATACACCTAATATCTTAACAGTTGATCCAATAATATGATTTTCAAGTTTTTACATCTTAAGAGTAGCAAATTTGCAAGTTTCTTAATATTCATTTGAGGACTCATTAGAGAAGCCCACAGCAAAATCGTGGAGCAAATGCACATGGTTAGTATTTTCTAGCCAAAGACTGTAGTTTGAGTCTTATCTATCATTTCATATTTTTTTCCTATTTTGTTCAAGTAGTCATGTAGGTCACTAACCTTAGGCCATATAACACAGCGTGTGCGGCTCACAACTGAAGCCACCTTATTTAAAATTAATACTACAAAGCCATGGTACTACCAGAGGTGCTCTACCTGCAACTGAAAAGTTAAACATGAATACCTCAGTACCTCAATGCAAAAACCACGGCCCGCAACCAATCCAAAATTACAGGTATTAACTGATTCAACTTATATATTTATGTATGTACCACATGCTTGGATAAACAGAATATCAATACTAAAGAAAAATTATATTTAAAACTTTTAAAAATTGTTAGTTTTCCACTAAATATACAATAAAACTTTCTTTTCATCATTTGCAGCTATTGCTTTAAGGCAATAATTGGTGACGAAAGTGCGAGTACATCTATAACATGTTTCAGTCATGAGGCGGAAACAATAACGGCAATATGCAATACAGTGGTTGAGCAGCTAGAAAACAAAGACCCGTGCCAACTCCCACCTTCGTTAAAATTATTGGAAGGCACACAACACATTTTCCAGATCCACTTTAAACACATGAAGTAAACTGGGTCAACCATACTTTATTTTAGATAAAAATTTTAGGAATGAGCTGTTAGCACTTATGCCACCAGCTACATGTGTGATAAAGTACTGACAACTTTTAGCAAGAACTCATCAAATGGAAATTTTGGGTTGCAAGTAAGTACATATATATTTAACTTGATTTCTCTTACTTAGTGTATTTCTGGAGTAGTTTGTATAAGATCTTCATTTCAGATGCTAGATAGGAACTGGGTTGGATGGCTATCATATCTTTAAACGGAAATGTTGCACATTACCTTGACCTGAAGATGGTGTTAAAGACACTTTTAATGTAGTGTTTATGTTCCCATGCTAAAAACTCTTTGATAGAAATAATTATTTTTTACACACTCGAACATGGTGAGTATGAACCAAAATTGTGTAAATTTTTTTGCCAAGGAGCATACATATTATGGACTATTCAAGTCGGACTCTATCTTAAGTATTCAAATTGATCCAAACTTATTGTTATTGATTGTTTGATGCAGTTTCACAATCAAATGGCTCAAGAGGTCGGGATTCACAAAAGCTTCAAGCCTTCTCGGTTTATTATCAAAGATATATTCTCCCCTTTCTTTGGGAAATAAACAACCTATTAATAAGGTTCCATCACCACAAACTAAGGAAAGAAATCAAATCCCAATCAATCACTAATTGGGTATTATTTAGTTGCTAAATATAAAATAAAAGATAGTAACAACCCATCATGCAAACTTGGGAACATGATCTGCATCCGCATCATTCTCCCTCTCTTTGAAAAAAACTCGTCCTCGAGTTTTCGCAAGCTTGGGAACACAATTCCGAACCACAGCCACCTGGGTCTTAGGGAACATCACCCCGAATCATATTTATTAATGATTGATTTTCATTTTTTGTATTAACTTGCACCTGCTGGTTTTCAGTTTTTTTTTATCAACGTGCACCTTGCATTCTGATGAAACCACAGACTCTGTTGAGGAGCTTGCGTCATAACCTTGTACCGCTTCGGCTTGACTTCTACTACTTTTTTTAGTAAATCTTGTTGTCTTATTCCCGTCTTTGTTTTTGGCTCAACTCGAAGGGGCAATGGAACTGGAGCTGGCGAGGAATCAGCTAAACTTGCAGCTTTTTAAATGCCGCAAATGCTTGTTTTTCAGTGCGACTTAATAAACGTTCTGCATCCTCTTCTGCCTCCATCTGCTCTTTGAGATAGAACAGATCATCACTGTCCAAGGCGCCTCGTTCATGAAGGTAGCCACCACGTTCTCCTGCAACCTCTTGCATCTTGGCAACCATCCTTTGAAAAGTAATATCTTCTTCATCTATTCTATCTTTCCCTTTTCCTGATTTCCTATCACAAATAACATTTTCATACAACCACTCATCACATACACGAATTGATCCATCGACCAAATCAGCCAAACCCTTTTCTCCTTCATTTCTTTCTATGTCATCAATGGTAAATATACTGCCATCATTACGAGCCATCGGAACACCCTCGGGAATCCACCTAAGAGCTTGTTCCAAAAATAAACGCTCGCTTTCATCAATATCAACCTCGTCTTCATCGAACCTGGGCTCGTCTTCCAAAAGAAAATCCGGACAGATTGGTTCAAAGAACCGGGGGTAGGAATCAAACGAATGATACTCCTTTTCCTCGTTCACATCGTCCTGGACGACGTATCTCGATTCGGTTTCCTTCCTCATCTCCCGTTGCAATTCGAGCTCTCGGATCCTTTTCCGGATCTGCCTGATCTCGTGTTGTATTTCAAGATCTCGGACTCGTTGCCGGAGTCCTTTGATCTCAGAGATATTCCCTGGGTCACGATCCACCTTCTCGTTGCCTCGGTCGGCGGATCTACGGTTACGGTAGAAGCGATCTCCACGAGCACGTGAGTCGGGACCATCTTCTTCGTTGCCTCGGTCGGCGATTCTACGAATTCGATAATCAGAAACACGTCGAGCCATTTGAAACAACCTGAGCTCTGGTACCAAATGATGCAGTTTCACAATCAAATGGCTCAAGAGGTCGGGATTCACAAAAGCTTCAAGCCTTCTCGGTTTATTATCAAAGATATATTATCCCCTTTCTTTGGGAAATAAACAACCTATTAATAAGGTTCCATCACCACAAACTAAGGAAAGAAATCAAATCCCAATCAATCACTAATTGGGTATTATTTAGTTGCTAAATATAAAATAAAAGATAGTAACATCCCATCATGCAAACTTGGGAACATGATCTGCATCCGCATCACTGTTGCTAATGAATGATGATGCAGCATTTCAACATTTAAAATTTCAATTGGATTTCAATAAGTGAGGTTATATGGGTGGCTAAAAACAATTGTTACAGCGATTTACTTGAATAAGTGATGGTTATGAATGTTGTGCCTACAAGTACTCCAAACATATTGGGTGCAATCTATTTTTGATCATGTATACCATTTATCTAAGCATAAACATGCATAAATTTACATGTAAATTCAAAGTTTCCCCCACTGTATTGATGATTTGTTGTTGCTCCATCTTTAGACACTTTTTTTGTTATTTAAAAGGTAAATGAACAATTTCGCTATGACCATTAATAAAAGTCAAGGGCAAACATTATCGCAAGTTGGGCTGTTTCTACAAAGGTCGGTATTCTCACACGGACAACTTTATATGCCGTTAATCATTATTTATTTACGTGAGGTTAGATTTTGTCAAACAATATTATGAAGCGAACCCGCCCATCGGACGGCTCATGAAGCTAGTTTGTTATATATATATGTTATAATATAGCTATAATTGTCGTCTAATAAACCAAATTTATATAACAATTTGACCCCTATTTAAATCTTGATCAAGCTAGAATCAATGACTAAAAGTTTAGTCTAAAATGTATCTATATCTTATTTCAACATACTTAGCCATTACTATCTTTAATGTATTTTGATTCTCCAATGTCATAAAAAAATAGCATAAACACAAAGTTTTTAATCGGAATCGTATTTAAGTTCATTTTTATCTTTGTAAGATTGTGATCGTAAGATTGGATCGGGATCCTAAAATCCTACTATAATGTCATTTTTGAATAATCTTTGTAATATTATTCAAATCTACAAATTATTATATATTATAAATACGAAATTATACGAATGTTAAAATGTTGTCATAAACTATGAATATGAAATGTTTAAGAGAATCACATGTAAATTTTAAATTATATAAAAATAAACCATAAATTTATACGTAGTTTTTTAGTTTGCGATTCGATAAAAGTAAAATCGGATCGGACTAGATCTATGGTCAACATTGAGATCCTATACGATCTTAAGCTTGTTAAGATCCTATACATAGGATCCGAATCGTTTTTGCTTTATAGAATCGTAAAATCGTAAGATTTTAAGCTAAAGGTCGGGATCTTAACAGCTACGATAAATACATCAACTCCATAGCGCAGTCCACCTATTTCTTTTCACAAATAAGAATGATCGCGATCATCATAGTCAAGCAGCTGTAGATGATCATTGCTGGAGGTGCTTTCTTTCTTTCTCGGGCTTCATATACTCACTCGTTCCACCCAACGGTCGCTAACATCACCTTCAATTACAAAATGACTAAAATGACTAGAGGAAAATACTTAGGTGCCGTTTAGTTGGTGAAAATTTTTCCTTTTTTTCCGTTTTTAAATTCTTTAAGAAGGGAATGACGTTTCTTCTCTAGAGAAGAGTTGAGAATTTTGAAAACCCGTTTAGTTGGTGTTATATTTTCCTTTTTTAAAAATGATAAGAAGGTTACCTCAAATTGCCACGGTGGCGGTGGCAGCGACAGCGGGCGGTGGAAGTGATGATGCGCGGAGGAGGATAATACGAGAGATTAAGGGTAGAATGGTGTATGTGTTTTTTTGGAGTTGAAAAAAAAAATGAGAAAAAAAAAAGTGAGAATGGTATGATAATCTTTTCAATTTCTTAGTTAAAATTTAGAAACGGAATTTTTTTTTTTTTTTTTTTTTTTTTAATTGTTGGAAAAAAAATGTAACTAAACGGATTTTCAACTTTTTCATTTTCAAATGAAATTTTTTTTAAAAAAATAGGATATCTTTCACCACCTAAACGCACCCTAGCTTTCTGGATGCTTCACTGCTACCTCTGGTCCGTGCTCTATCACATATCGGCCATCTAAGCCACACCTACACCTTGATAGTCATCCTCGCTGCTAAAAAGATATGTAAGAAGGGAAAAAAGAATCGCTAGTCAACATATATATTTTAAACGAGCACATCATCTATTCTTGAAAATCAGGTACCTCGATGTACATACATCTTTGTTAAAACTGGAAAACAGATTTGACAAATTGCAAATAGTTTAAAGTTTAGACTATACATCATACTTATATTAAGATGTAATAATTTGAAAATAGGGATGAGCAAAAGAACCAAAGAACCGGAATCGGACCAAGAACCGGACCGGAACCATGAAGAACTGAACCGGAACCAGAACCAATGGTTCTAGTTTCAGTTCTTGATTTTGAGATGTTTCGGTTCTTGGGTCGGTTTGGATCAGTTCCACCAGTTCTCGGTTTCGGAACCAAAGATCAAATAATTATAAAAATATATAATTTTTTTTACTTCTTATCAAAATATTAATCAAATCCTACGTGTCATAAAAATAAGTAAATAAATAAATAAATAACCTTACTAGTGATCAAGCCAAACACTCTAAACCCTAATCTTTAATTCACTGAAACATCCACAAATTAATAATTAATTTAAACCTAATAACATTCCAAGATCATTCATCATTATCAAAACAATGGAAGTAAGTTCATAGTTTATTTTTATTTGCATTCGATTAGCTTTTACATGTTCATCATGCTAAATTTGCTAGAATTTTTATTATACATTATTTATTATCTATCATCATCACGTAGCCACATAATCATCACGTAGCACATTTAGTTTTATTAATACTTTGCCTAACAGATATGAACAAAGTTTTAAGTTATTTTATTTTGTTTTCCGGATTGTTATGCATTATTGTTTTATTAAAAATATGAACAAGTGAAAGTAACTATAGAATGATTGATTATTCGAGTTTATGGTTTAGTTGTTAATTGTTATTTGCTTAAATGTAAATGGTTGCAAGTTCTTAAAAATTTAATTTTTTGTGTTTTTTATTATGTTAATAGAAAAGTGGTTCTTATACAGGTAGATCCAAAAGAACCGGAACCGGAACAAGAACCGGAACCAAAAAATAAATTCAGTTCGGTTCTCGGTTCTCACTTTTCAGAATAATCGGTTCTCGGATCCACCGGTTCCGGTTCTGGTTCCAACTAGTTCCAGAACCATGCTCATCCCTATTTGAAAATCAGCATTTTGTTGAGAGGAGGCTATAGCGTCATAAAAGACAATTAATATATGAGGCTTGGATGAAGAAGAAGAAGAAGAAGAAGAAGAATTTTGTTGAGAGGAGGCTATAGCGTCATAAAAGACAATTAATATAGGAGGCTTGGATGATGAAGAAGAAGAAGAAGAAGAAGAAGAAGAAGAAGAAGAAAGAAAGATGTGTAAGTTTTATATTATGGAAATGAAAGGCAAGGTATGCATGGCTTATCACAGCCATGGGGCAAGCCTGTACATTACAAATTTTAGCCAGTTTACATTACAAATTTTATTTTTCACGATTCATATTGCACGGATCTGGTTGTGTAGTAATTTACCATTGTGAAATTTTGTATAACCATAGAAAAGAAGGGCATAAATGTAAAATCTTATAAGCAACTCAAAAACAAACAAGTTCCCTTATCTTGTTTTCCGACCATAGAAGTTAATCCATTCATTTTCACATGTTTTCCAAAATGGCAAAATTTTGGACCCTCACACCCTACTTGAATTTTTCACAAAATGGTAGCCACAGCCTGCTCTTACCATTCATCCCTCCTACCTTCATCACGCAACTTCCACCACCACCAGCCACTAGTAACGACAGCAGTTTCGACTACAAAGAAGGGATTAACACATACGAAATACCGAAAAGGTGCCATAAAATGTGAACGAGAGTTTTCGGATTTCATTGGAGGTGATCTTTTAAAGCTTGACCTTGGAAAATGGCTAGACGACGTTGAAGAACACAAAGCCATTGCTATATTTTCTCCTCATGAAGGAGGTTATGAGGGACGGTATCTTAACCGTCTTAGGTACCAAGGCTATAAGTTTTTGGACTTATCCGCCCGTGGTTTAGGTGATCCTGAGACTACATTAACCAAGCTACATCCAGTTTGTCCTGTGAGTTTTTGGATTTCGTCTCACTTGATATCGTTCATGTATTTCATTACTACTATTATATAAGATGTTTTTTCTTTTGTAACTTTTTATATGCAGCCTCATGTAGGCAAGCAGCCTATTGCAAGGTGGTATTTTCCTCCAGAGGTTGATTATCGCCTATCTTTGCTTCCTCCAGATGCTAAAGGTCTGGTGGTCTGGATCCTAGAAGCGAAGGTTTGAACACGAAACTGTGCTAATTTGAATAACTTCATATAAGTCCCACTTTGGACCAGTTTGTTTATGAATATCTTTCATCCCAAATATAGGTTGAACGGATAAAACTGTATTCAATGCAGCACGATATAAGTTTTGTATGCACACAAGCAAGCAACAGCTTAGTCGTTTTTTATTCAAAAGCTACAGAATATCATTGTGAGAATCTACTAAAATGTTTGTGGACGCACCCAACCTGTCCTGACCCATTTTAACCCGCATACCCGTTGTAAATTTTAACCAGTTACAGAGTTAGAGGACATGTCCGACCCACCCATTATAACGCCTCTAATCTCAATTTGAGAGCAAACATATAAACATGACCATTACTTGTCTTTCATGTTTCAGGTTCTATCCAAAGCAGAACTGCAGTTTCTTGCACTGCTCCCAACCCTCCGACCTAAAGTTAGGGTGATTGCAGAGTGTGGTAACTGGTACGCTATTTTTGTATACGTTCTTTGCATACAACTTTTTTTTTTGGTAACCATGGTTTCCGACTTTTGGCCGAATAATCCACTGGGTTTGAACCCACCACCACACAGATTCAAACCGGGTAAAGGCCTCCCTTTTCAGTGATACTAGTCACAATGCTTTTACCACTAGGCCATCCCTAAGTGGTTTTCCATACACCTTTTGATAATGCAGTTTACAGTTCTGACTGTCTTTCAAGTTTTGTTCGATGATTCTCTAACAAAGTGTGGCAACACTTGCAGGAGAAAATTCGTATGGACGCCACTCAAAGACATTGCAGGACTGACTGCAAACGAAACTGCATGATATAACCTTTTACAAGAATCAAGAACCTAGCAAGAAAATGAATTTAGTAAGATAAACACAATCTGTATACACAGAAGGTTATGAACAAAAATCATAAAATTTCATAATGCAAATTATTCGTTCTTATTGCATGTATATATGTAAATCTAGCTTTTATATCCAATGCCTTCCATATTTGGATCTTATTTTTTTAAGACTCATCTAGGTATAAGGACATGCAATTAAAGCAGATTTGAGCTGATCAAATGGCAAAATAGCAGCTTAACAGGGTTTTACTTGTTTATTATAAGGGACAAGTAAATGAGAGCGGCCAATTAATCACACATTAATAATATATATATACAATTAATTATCCAGCATATTTGTTAAATATGCTAACATAGATATGATGTCCAGCAAACCCATTCCCCCTCTCTTCTTTACCAGCAAAATGTTGTTAATTTGCTACGTGAACATGTAGCTAAGCTACCCCATATCATTATTAATGTCAATGGTGATTAAACTAAAATGAAAAAGGTAATATATTTTGTAATTAAGTTCTCTACTTTGAGACGAAACTTGCACGGCTCATTTTCTTTGAGCATACATTGAAGGTTTCTTGGCTTTTAAAAGGAAACAAGGTAGTGTTAAGGTTTGAAGGTATGTGAATGAAGGAGTGAATTTTATTCCTAGCTAAATGTATCATATCATTTTATTTAGCTAGGAATAAAATGATACATTTACCTAGGAATAGATACACTCGCTAATTATGGTATTTGATAAGACAGCATTATCACTCGCTAATATATCATTTTATTGCCACTTTATGTCAGCACCACCATCAGCCATAAATTTGGTTAGCATAAAGAAAGAAAATGGACAAATTGGGAAGGCCGAGTGCTATATCAATTAATTTGAGAGGGCCAAAGTTGAATTTCCTTTAATCAAATATAAGTAAAACATCAAAGTTTTGGAAGGGCCGTGGCCCTCCTCGGTCTCCACTAAGGTCCGTCCATGAATACAAGCCATACCATACACTTCTAGATTTCAAGTTTTTTGGTGTGGAGTACATAAGCACCTTAACACTAGTTACAAATAACAAAACATTACGATGATGGGTAGCCAAATGGCATGTTCATGAAATGATTCAATTCCTAAAAAATAAAATAGGCTAATACTTCTTAAGCACGTAATGAAAATTGAACGAATTGATAGTTGTTGACTTTGATTCAATGTTGTTTGCTGTTCTTGAAAAAAGGAAGTGGGACTTTCTGGAGAGCCGCGATGATTTCATTGCCTAGCTTTTCACCATAAGCATCTACTAGATCTTCATTCTTCTCATACAACAGTGGTGCTGTCAGCAGTAGCACAAACACTGATCCAGTAGCAAGATTAGTTGTGAGTATTCGATAAAACAGTTTAGATATAAGTGGCAATTCGGACTGATTCTCTACTAACTGGGTCAATTTTTGTTTTGCGTTTTTATCTCAGACATGCCGTTGAAAAATGGATTGAAGAGAGGAACATATCAAATGGTCGAACAAGCTGAAAGTATAACAAAGTTTTTTTTTTCTTTTTTTTCTTTTTTTTTTTTTTTTTCATGAGGGACAAGCCACCAAACTGTTTCTTTTTCCCTTGTAATATATAGCATTATTGTAATAATATTATTATAAATCAATCAGCACATATACTTTTTGTAAGAATTTATTTAGAACATATGTGAAAGAATCTAAAAGTCAACCCAACCCAGCCTTGCCCTTTTCGACCCGTACGAAAAGGAAACAACTATAACAACCCAACCTTGATTCTAAGTCTATTTAATAAATCTATAACAATATATGTGCATAGTGGAACAATTATATGTGGATGTGAATGAAGTTAACTCACAGATATACACAAGGGTCAAAAACTCAAACCAGCCACCAATGACTGAGACCACCCACAAGGTGAATATCACCTGCATACACATAAGTCGTTTTTGCAGTTAATTGTAAACAGTTCATGTTTATTACTACTACATTTAAGTAAGTGATAAAGCATTAGTGAGAAGATACATACACTCATAAATCTCTTTAAGTCTTTCCCTGAGGTCATTTCCCTCAAGAATAGGCATGCCTGATTTATCTGATCTTTTAGAAGCAGAGCAATACAATCACACATTTCTTGCGACAATCTAACATCCGGGAATTTCGGGGGAGACCTATAAAAATAAACAAATCATATGTTCATTTTACAAGATTAAGTTGCCTCATAATTTACTGTTATCATATAATAACTTAATTTTACAGTTGGTGGTGCTTTGGATCTTCTAAGGTCGATCCTTTATAAAAAAAAAAAAAAAAAAAAAAAAAAAAAAAAAAAAAAAAAAGGTTATATGCTTGACGCTTCATTTGCATTGGCTTCAATAGAATATCGTACCATTTTCTTATCTCCATTAACTACAATTTCCATCTCAAAAGTGTTTAAAAGACATGAAATGAGGTAATAGTTGCTTGTATGTATGCTTTTTGGTGGTGAAATGAGATCAAGGTTGGCATACTTTACCATACGTTAGTTTATGCAACATAACTTCTTCGTCTTGTTTTTTTGTAGGATAATAGTTTGATGCAACATTCTTATATGCTGATTGCAGCATTACATATATTACCATCATTTTCACTCTTAATGTTTTACCGAAAAATTCTAAGTATGCCGTATTATAATCGAGATCATGGAACTTCACGTGGTACAATTTTTCTAATGGATGAATGAAACCACAGAAACCAGAGGTAATTAAGAAACTTACTTGTTAACAAAGGAGGACAGATTGGACCACAGGAACAATACCGCAAGAGTAAGTATTAAACAGTGACACAAAAAAGGAAGAAGATGGTAGCCTATCCGCTCAAATAGAAGCCATATGACAGTTGCAGAAACAATGATGGCCCCAGACATTTGCTTTTGTCGCCATAATAAAATATCAGCAGCTGAAAATAGATGTTTAACCATATTAATATCAGAATCAATCAAACGCATTAGCGGCATCTGATAATACAATTGGCTGCCCCCTTGGTTGAGCTCTACATGAAAAGATACAGTTCTATACTATGTTTTCTATACTATGTTTGTTTATAGCATTTTTCTTCTTTCAAATTTATTTTGAGTTGCGGCTTACAAATATGATGCAGACACGGCCACCTTACATCCGGCTTGCACCTTTATTCGTTTCCGTCATCTAATCTTATCATTTTATCATTCCAATTGATGGAGAATGAGGTAAATTTGTGTAAACAAAATCTAACATGCATGCATACAAGAGGAAGCATTTATTTTCAGATTGTGACATTAAAAAGATACCATGGTGGATCCTTTTGCATATGTGAGGTTAAGTGGAGATGGTACAACAAAACATAAATAGGACAATCAGATTAACAATTTAACCAGTGAAATCTTTATCGCTGTTCCAATGAAGCATGTATGACACATTTGTAATTTCCTGATAGCATCTTTTTAAACCAGTAAAAAAAATAACATTAAACGCTATATATAATTCAATAAACAACTCATAAAATCGAAGAATTGAGGTCAATCGTGTAATAAAAAACAAGCATTTTCACCTTCATTTATGAAAATTGTATATTTGTGTGAGATTATAAAATATGCAATGGTGATTCATTCTCAATATATGAGATGAAACAACCATAGTATACCACAAAATGCAAACCACGCCTAACTATCAATTTGGATCGGATATCATTTTATGCCACTTACAACCAAGATCTTTTTACCTTAGGAAAATCCCTCAAAGCATTAAAAGGACATGCATAGATAACCAAGAGGTGATGTACTGATTATTATAAGATCGAAAACCCTATACAAACCATACACAGCAGGAGCCTTAACACACACATTTTGTCATCAACAACAAAATAATCTTATCAGCATGCAATAGAATCAAATCATGTTTAGTTATTCACAAACTCTTTAGATCAGGGATTAATAGGCTTACTTTTTCCAGATCCTAGAGCCGCATGAAGAGGTTTCTGACGACCAAAAAGATGACGCTTTCCGGAAACAGATTGTTTCTCCTCAATAACTTTTGTCTCTTCTTCAACCTTCTTCTCCGTCGCCGCCATTATATTACCTTCGACGGCCGGATCTAACACATTTCCATATATTAAAATTAATATATGAACACTGTAATGTGCTATCTGTTTATAAATATTGCAAATTCATAAATAACATAACAAAAAGACGAGCTACAAGAAATTTTTCTTACGATCTTTTCAATTCAGAATTTGGTGAAGGGTTTCTGATTATTGACCGTTTTCTCAGGTACACAAAAAATTGCTAGAATTGAACAGAGAGCAAAATGAGGTACTTACACCATTATAATAATACGATGCATGTAGACCATAAATGTAACCGATTATTATGGAGTAAAATTGTCCCCTGATTGTTAGGTTTATGCTTTGCTACTTGAAGCACCTAAACATAACTATTTAGACAATAAATCAATCTCTCCTGATCACGACTTGAACTCACAACCATTTGATTCGAGAATATTCTCGTGCCACTCAAAACACAAGCCCTTTGGTTGAAGCGCCAAGGCATTAATTTAAAACATTATAGGCCAACACAAAAGCATATTTTATATATGAACACTTAGTAAGTTAAGTAGAAATATGTTATCCTGTTAGATGATACGACTTGAACTTTTAACCATTTGGATTTTTTATTTTTTTAAGCTAAGTAAAAACCATTTGGTTGAGGCCCATTCTTACACAATGTGTTACCGTTCGGCCTCAAGGTCATTGACTTTAATACGAAACAATTGTTTTGTGGCCATGTTTTGACATTAAGTTTTATTTTTCGCTCCTGATTTATTTCGGGTATGGACCAAAAAACCACATTTGTTGCATTAAACTATAGAATAATTGGCCACTTATAGAGATGACTTTTGGTCCATTAGAGCAAGAGGTGTGGTGATGAGCATTCACCTCCTCATTTGGGGCCTACGGGTGCCACATCACCCCAACACCTCTTCATAACTAACCCCTCCTCACTCACAACTAACCTCAACTTACTCATTTGAGGCCCACCACTTACATCTTTATTTTATTTACACTCAAAAAAAAAAAAAAAAAAAAAAAAAAGTTCAAAATATGTCAGCTTCTTGCTTCGTCGTGCAGACGAGCAAAACCAACATGAGGAGGGCATGATGGTGTGGTGATGAGCTTTGATGAAGTCCACGTTGGAGTGGCGAAGGGTTGTGGCGAGCCACACCTTTTGCTCTTATAATTAATGTAGGTATAGTCACCACCGCAAAATTGACCTTTTAGATCCGTTCTAGAGGTATCTGGTACACTAAGATTATACTGCCAATAAATATATGCTAGAGTAAACTACACCGTTCGTACTTGTGGTTTGCGTTGACTATAGCCTGTGGTCCTTTGACCAAGAAAATTGCACCGTTTATCCTTAACTCAGAAAGTTATGCACCATTAGTCCCTCTCTCTAACGGGGTGGAATAACACTCGTTAACTTGTTTGCTTATGAGGGTATATGTAGAACCTTGTAAAAATTTCTTGTAATTATATCGTTAATAAATAAATAATCTTTCGTTACCGTACTAATTCCCATTTTCTCAGAAAATTTTGAAATTTTTCTTATTATATTATTTTGTCGTTATCACAAAATAATATAATTCACGAAATGACGGAACCAATCCTCGACACGTTACTCGAAACCTAAAACATTTCATTTAATCCTAATTACATTTCCTAATCTTAATTAAATTTCCTAATTACAATTATATACCAAACGGACCCTTAATCATTTTTTCAGCCCAACACCTCGTACACTATTCATAAGCCCAGTTTCCAAGCCCAACTTCCAAATCTTAATATTTCAATTGTTCGACTAGCTTCAAGCCTCCAAAACGCCTCGCGTATTCACAATTCTTACACACGACACATATATATTTTTACACCACCTCGTTTACTACCTAGCCAACTATTAGTGTGTCGAGTGTCATGTTCATAGGACGACATTTGATACGTTTTTAAGTGGCGAAGTGTTTGACAAAAATCCAATTAAATCAATTCACAATAAACTCAAATCTTAACCGTTTTGATTCCCGTTTGTTCCTACGTGTTCCTAATAATATTTCTAACATGTTTTCATGTTTAAATGTCATCCATGATCAGCTATATTCAAGTTGTACAAGATTAATCAATTCGTGTATAAAATAAATAGGTGGTCGACATGTTCATGAATCACCAAGGACACCTCCCTTATTTCATGCACTTTCAAACTAATATTATATGTTATAATATCATCCTACAACCTATGTTTACTGACAATGCATAGTACTTGTGGTTTCTTTGAAATATTTACACTTACGTGTAATAAAATGAGACCATATATACTACATATGCATGCATCCGTTCTTTCAATTATCATACACTTTCCAAACTATCTTTCTTTCTAAAAACTATCTCATAAAAGCCAGAAGTTGATTTCAATATCGTTTGGACGCAAGAAAGAGTAATCGACTTTAATATATTCGTATATTACTTGGGTTATAGTCGAATTTGATCGTATCTTGTGTTTCATTCATCCACTCTCGACTCTCTACCACCCTAGTGGTGTTGTAAGTTGTTTCAAACTCATTTCCATCTATTTCACACGTTACAATTATTTCATGCATCATATATATATATATATATATATATATATATATATATATATATATATATATATATATATATATATATATATATATATATATATATATATATATCGATCGTATATTAGTTTTACATATTATTTCACGTACATATTGTCATATAGTACACGACTTGTGACTAGCCTCTATCTTTGAAGGCCTAGGAGTCACGACACACACATATTTCACGTTAAATTCAAGTTACATGCATCAAATGAACATATTTTGAACCATGCTCAAACGTATGAAAACTATATATATAAACACTTAGAAATATTTCTAACTTTTTCACATATATATAACGTCCCTTACATGCTACAAAACGCTCGTATATCTTTAAATATCACGTAACAAGCATATCATATTTTTACACGACTTAATAGACCTCCTAGCTAGCAAACAATTTCGTATATATAATTTGTGAAAATAACTTGATCTCGACACAAAATTTTCATCAAAGTAAATCATTACCGATCACCTTTAAAAACTTATTATTTTACCGATTGGGCTTTAAAGCCCAATAAGCTAAAAATAAGCTCTTATTATAAGCTAGCTTATCTAAATATTTTGATATGAAAATAGAACAAGAAAAATGATATTTTTGATGAGCCCAACTCGTCTCACGAAGTACGGATTTTAAAACGTTAACGGGCCTTGAATTTGACTCGTTAAAGGCCCATAAGTTGAAAAATAAGCTTTTAATCAAATAAGCAGTTAAAATAAGCTTATTATTAACTT